>CM076582.1:576997548-577209009 GCA_034641835.2 Pinus albicaulis | reverse complement strand
CAGTGTCGGTTTTTTGAACCGTTAACGACACCAGAATCAGGAAGACGAGATATATCCAATCGCTCAGGTTTGACACACTTTCGAAAACTTTGAAATTTGAGCTATCACTTAGATCCTTGATCTAAATATAATCACTCCTCCCCATTAGGAATCTTTTGGACCCCAAAAGACTGATTATCTGTTCAATAGATGATAGTACAACACTCTCACATTTCCAGCCTCCTTACACTTTTCCTTGCTTGGCTTAGTGCCTTTGAGCCCAACTCAAAGGTAGTCAACACTTCCCCTCTTTGATACTCTTGTCCTCCTATCAAGAATTATATCCTCTTTAAGCTCATCCAGAAATTTCTGGCGAGAAATCTTCAATTGAAGGTAGCTGAACATCATGTCTTTTATCACCGATCAAAGGTGGCTCAAACAAATGTAAGTTTCCAACAGAAATGCATACATAACTGAAATTTTCATATGTACAAATGTATGTATGTCTTATGGGGTAAAGAAGTCAAACCACTTCTTACCAAGCCACTTCCATGGCGATTTTTGCTGCTGAAAATCTTCTTCTTGTGAAACATTTGTTCTCACATCAATGATGGTATAATTGGTTCCATTTTCGCTAGTCTTTTTATCCTCTTGCTTCACATGCTTGGGATGATTTGTTGGATTCAATGTCCAACATTGGGAAATAACATGTCCCTTCTTCTAGAAATGTGTGCAAGTATTTTTCGCCTTTTGAGCAAGTTGCCTTCGCTTCGACTGATTTCTGTATGCCTTTATCCTCTTCCAGCATTTTGAAACATCATGGTTACACAAACCACAATAGAAACAACAACTCTTTCTTCCATTCACGCATGCAGATTTTCCATGCTTAACATAAACATAATCAAATTGACTATGGGAAGAATTATACCTCAAAATTTTCTTTGCATGTCCATCTTTTTTTCCTTCTAGAGTACATGAACTTGTAGAGGTTCTAGCTTTCTTTTGAAGACTAACATCAGTGTTCATGTCTTGATAGTTGTCAGAACTCTCTTGCTCGCCATAAGATGCATGTCTACAAACATCTTACTGCAACATAGGCTTCAAATAATGGCATTCAACTTGAAAGCAAACTTGACATGTTTTTGGTTTAGAAAATGCAAAAAAAACTCTTCTTGAAGTTGTCTCAAATGCCTTCATGGATATAGAGTTTTCGCCATAAGATTGACATAGCATAGACCAAAATTCTTAGGCCTTTCCTCAACCAAAATAAGATCAATCATGCCTTGTGCATGTTTGCATAAAACCTTGCCTTCATAGCCCATTTTTAAGATTAACTTGGACCCTATACCTCTAGTGTGTTTTTCAAATGAACCTACACATCTATCTGAAGAGGAATTTGAAGACAAATTTGAGTGATTTACCTCTGCTTCACGCATGTGTTTGGTTAAGGCCTCTTGGGCATGATGGAGCTGCATCTCCATATCATGCATTCTTTTAAGAAGTCCTTCTTTCTCTTGCTTCATAGCAACCAATTGCTCATGAATTCTAGTACTTTCTCTTCCATCTTCATACAGAATTTGCACCATATCCTTCAAGATGTAGAAGTCTCGCTTCATCTCTTCATCAAAGAATCTTGTGAAGGATGAGGATTTTGAAACCTCACTGGATGAAGTTGTCATCATTATGTAAATGAGCCTAAGAATTTCAACAACAATTCACAAATATTTAAAAACAATTTGACAAAGCTTCTTAACAATATGGTTGTAGATTCAAGCTCTTCTCTGCAGCTTGTATCTCTTCTTCAAGAAGCCTCTTTGTGCAAAAAATCCCTCTTGTGCTTCAAGGGTTTCAAAAAGGTCCTTTGGGTAAGTAGAATGATTTAAGCCTTCTTCCTTCTTGTCCTCTTCTGGACTTAGCTAACAGTAGCTCCCCTTCACCTCCAGCAAAATCAAACGTGTAAGCATTAGTCAATTTTCAAATAGTTAAATTTTGTACACTGTTAAACACCTTTCAAGTCAAAAAAGCAAGCTAGTGCTCTGTCAAGCAAGCAACCTAGTGCTCTATAAAACAATAAACCTAGTGCTCTGATACCATCCTGATCTGAAATGGGTGGATAAATTTTTATTCTTTTCAAGCACCTCCCACTCAGTTAAACAAATTAAGATCTAGCTTATACTTGATTGTCCGGAAATGAATACTTGAAACAGATGTATGTGTTATAAACTATTTTAATGCTTTAAGTGTGAGGAATTACACATTTTTTTTTGTTGATATTAAGCATTTACAACAACCATAAAGTGCAACAAATAAGCATCAACACATAACAACAAATTTAATAAAGGAGTTCACTCGAATGTCGTGGGCTACGTCTCCTTGAACCTATGTCAACTGACTTGGCTCTTTGGGATTATGATGAAAAATTTCTTTTAAATGTTACTAAATCAACTCCAATGGTTATTTGGACTGTACCAATTGGTTTAGAATACCATCATACCCCTGGAATGGTTGTTATCTCTCTAAAGATAAAGCTAGGTTCCCTTAGACTTGACCTCTTCTATCGGCAACCTTAAGCTTCCCTGAGCTTCTTTGTGGCACTAACTCCTTAATAAATCATTTTCTGTCCTTAAAACCTTTCCTAATATCTCTAACACAACTCTTACTTCCAAAATATTCTGTTCATTTGCTCAAAATGAGCTCTGGCTCCCCAATCTAGGCCTCCATCCATTGTTGGCCCTAGGTTGCCCGAAAATTCCTTGTGGCGTATTCAGCTCTAGAAGTCTCCAAATGGCTCTGAAAATCCCCTAAATGGATTCATAATTCCCAAAATACTCATAATATACTATTCACTTGCTGAAATTGGCCTCCAGCTGCTCCGGTTATGCCTCCAACACCTGGTGGCACCCCCTGACTCTAGGTTCACTGAAAAATTCTCTGAAGCATCTCGGCCTTCATAAGTCTTCAAAAACTTCTGCAAATCCTTCCATCAGATTTAGAAGGTTCAAAATATTTATAAATTACTACTGGTTTGCTGAGAATGGTTATTGGCTGCTCTGGTTAGGCCTCATTCTCCTGCTGGCCCCTGGTGGCCCTTAGAATTTCCCTGAAGCATCTCGGCCTTCAGAAGTCCTCTAATGGCTTTGAAAACCTCACAATTAGATAAATAATGTCTTAAAAATCCAAATTTACTATTGTTTTCTTTAGAAAGGCCTCTATCTGCCCTGGCTAGGCCTCATTCTATTGCTGGCTCTTGGTGGCCTTGGTGACCCCTAGAACTTCTCTGAAGCAAAATCTCGCTTAGAAGTCCTCTGATGGCCTTAAAACCATCACCAATGGCTCTATAATGTCCAAGAAAGTTGAAATTTACTATTCACACTCCAAGAATGGTTGAATAATGCTCAAGATAGAGCATAATCAATTTTGTCCAGTAACCCCCAAAACAACTCCACTAAAAATGGAGCAACTGCAATTAATCCAACTTATTTTGGCCTGAGCACCAACTTTGGCGCGCCTCCAAGATTCCCGCTAGGACTTAAACGCAATGATAAATTCTAGGTTTGTGGTTGGACACATGTCCCAAACCACATGGTTATAAAACCGTTGGCGAAACTCCGCTTTAACTGGGGATAAGGTTCCAAACTCTGATTTGAAGTCACGGTTAGTGAAACCGTCAGAGGTAACATTAAAATTTGGATCATGGCCATGTCAACACTCTTAAAATTTTGCTATGGTTAAAACTGTATCATGGTTCTAGGGCTAAGGCCATATGGGGGGGGGGGGGCTAGCCCCCTCTGACCTTCAAATGCCACCTTAGTAATCTTTAAATAGAACCTGTGGACCTATATAGTTAAGTACCATCATAGTGGAGGCGGTTAAGACTTCTGCGCATGCTGTCAGAGGTCACAAAGTTGAATTCGAGGGCCCAAACCGAAATTTTGCTACGCAGTTCAAGGCCACGTGGTGACCTCAGGGCTAGCCACATGGCGCCTTCCCATTGGTCCACAAAACCATGCAACGAATAACCATTCGACACTTGTCACACTGTGACTGGCCTAGAAAGAATATTCCAAGAATATTCCCTAGGATATTTTTTTTTTTTTACTTTCCAAAAGCCCTGTCAACCCTGGTCAAATGTCAAAAATTGCAGTTTACTGCACTTTTCAAATCACGATATATTCTTCATACGGTGTCGGTTTTTCGAACCGTTCACAACGTCAGAATCAGGAAGACAAGATCTATTTGGTCGCTCAGGTTTGACACACTTTCAAACAATTTGAAATTTGAGCTATCACTTAGGTTCTTGATCCAAATCTGATCAATGGTACATGTTTGTAGCACATGATCAAAAGGTACATTGAGCACTTAAATTATGTGCCATATTTCTAATCTTCAAATTTTTAATGGAAGCCAAGAAATAATGAGTACAAAGTCACAAGAAGAATATTGCAACAAAGCTTTGTTCGCACACTCTTGAAATCACTTGGAAGCATATTTTAGGCTTTGATGAGTTGTATAATCCTCAACAACATAATCCTCAACAACAACACTTATTTTGTGTTATGTGCAACTCATCTTGTCAAAAGCTTCACATTGGGAAGTCTTCTTCATTCATTAGTTTGTGAGTTCTTGAAGGAACTATTTGATAACATTGTTGAAATATGATTGGTTGCTATGCATGGAAGATAAGAAGACAATCATTACGGGCTGCAATCTATGATCATTTCCAACCATACTAATGGGATGAACTTCACAAGGATGGAAAGCACATTCTATATATGGAGTAAAAGTATTGATGTGTTCTTCACAATATGGTATTTGTGGGTTTTAACCCTATATAGAAATTATCTGCAAACAAATCTTAAAAACAGAAAGATAAACAACAGCGAGAGCATAAAACATAAAATAGAAATACACAGATATTTTCATCCAGATCCCAAATCGGGACTACCAGCTTGATTTTTTATTATATTTCTTTTAGTGTTACAACACATATATATACATGTCGAAGTATACATAAACCCCAATCCATTAACCCTGGATGCACAAAATCATGTGCAAATCGATGCACAAAACCATGGGCAGGTCCGCCCGCCAAAAAATAGGGTCCAAATTTTTATTTTCCCAGGGTGCTGCCCCGGACCCCGAAATAGGGGGGCTGTCGGCCCCCCTGTGCCCTCTTGCTACGCCCGACGCAACGTACAGGGAGCGCTATCGCCCCCCTTGTGACCGCCCCACGCATGCAACTGATCGTGGAAAGAATATAACACATACCCAACAATATTCTACGAAGGCTTGAACATTTTGAGCACAATTAAAATAGTGACAACTACAAGTACTTGGATATGTTACTATGTGGGCATCCTTTCTTTTCACATAAGTTGCATATAATAAATAATGAAGGGTTGGAGAAAACAACATCCTATTGAGATAAATGGTCAATATTACTCTCTTGGAGCTTTGGTCAAGGATTTATTTGAGATGAAAAAATAAAGGAATAGAAGGAACCAATTGGATTATGAAACTTTTCAAGGCTTTGTTTGCATGAGGACATGAAAAATCATCAGTGTGGGGGAATGTTGGGCCTCAAATTTTTCATAATTTTTTGATGAAACTATCCATTTTTGTATCATTCCCTTCACCCATTGTCATCATTTTTAACCATATTTCTTAATAAACGCACCAAATTCTCGCATACATGTTTACATGGTTTATAATTATTATTTCTATTATTTTTAATGAATTAAAGAGAATTATGCATGGTTTTACTAATGATAGTTTGACAGTTCAAGTTTATACAGTTCTCGTAGTTGTCTCCATGGTTGAGGTAGTAGCATCACTCTAGAATTAAATCCAACAAATGGAAATTGTTTCTAGACGCTCCAATATGGATTGTTGTTGGTCAAATTCCACCTAGCTCACACATGTGAACCTCCAGGAAAAGATCAAGGGAAAGTTGTAGAATTTTCTTAGCAAAGTAAAGCAAATATCACAAAAAAAAAACATGGGTTTTGTTCATAACGGGACTAACTAAGTTCTGTACGAATCGTTTTCCCAAATTCATTACCATTGGTGAGATATTTCAGGTTCTTTGGAGCCCTATTTTGGAGTTGTGTGAGCAAACATTGCGCCCATGTGTCAATAAACGCCCAGTCAAGCAAACAAAGGTTGGAATGGACCATGCTTCATCAAATTCGTGGAAAATAGGTGTTCAGTCAGTTATGATATTTAGCCATATGACTCTCCATGAAGTTACATTGCAACCCCTATATAAACACTCCATTGAAATAAAGAGATGAGGTTAATTTTCTGAAGCATACTGTGAAGTTTTAAAACTCTGTTTTTCATTCCTTTTTAATGAAGAAGTGCTCTGAAGATTTGATGCGTAGACAATTTTTTGTGTGAAGCTTTGAGACCACCTGTTTGTGGAGGGCCCCTACAAACAGTGAAGGTTTTGCATTTTATGTTTTTAATATAGTTTTCATGTTTTCATTTTATCATTTGTTGTAGTTGTTTTTAGAATTCCAATTTGACATTTGTTGCAGTTTTTTCCAAAATTCCATTTTTCTATTTGATGTAGATGCTTTCATAATTTTTCTTTTATCATTTGATGTAGATTATTCAATATTTTCTTTCGAATTTCCAAATTGCAGAGGATTCATAGTTTTACTTCTAGAGCAGCAATGATTTATTTTAGAGTAGTTTTACAAGTTCATGAGTGGTTTATTTCAAGAGCATGAGTGATTTATTTTCAAAATAGTAGTGATTGAGTGATTTTCTTTCAGCATATGAGTGCGTTCTTTTCGGTTCATGGGTGAATTATTTTCAAGAGCTATATTAATTTATTTACAAGTTTCATTGTCATAACATTTCATTTCAAAAACAGAAAAATGTATAAATACTCTTTTCTATAATTTGATTTTATCTTCATGCACAAGAATGTTAGAGAATAAGAATTTTTAGAGACTAACAAATAAATTAGTTAAGATTTCTTCATAAGATAGATAAACATTGTTTCATTTTCTACAGAGTAGAAAGCATGTTGATTTTTAGAACTTAGTTGTAATTTAAATTTATCAGTTTCATTAGGAACATAAAAATAAAAAACATCCTTAGAAGTAATCTCTACAAATCCAATCATCACACAAATAAACTAAATGAATAAAAGAGACTTCTAGCATATATTGTGCACTTTCACTTCACAAGTTTACCCACTTCGGTCGATAATTTATTTAATCAATTTAAGACAATTAAATTGACCAAACATTTTGGCATCGTTGCCAGGGAAGTGTAAATACGAGCCTTTTCCTTTCTTAAAAAAAAAATAAAAACTTCAATCACCTACCACCCCCACTATATCACATGGTGCAGTAAAAGCCATAGATCCACATCATGAATTATTGTTTTTACAGGTAGAAGAAGAGGTGATAAAGGAGGTTGAAGAAATGGATGGAGATGATGACAATGAGGAAGATCATTTTGGATTTCCCATTCAAGAAACTGATATCAACGTTCAAATGAAGAACATCCCTCCATCCATACTTCCTAACTTCAAAGGTAGGAGATCAGAAGACCTGGAATCCTTTATTTTTGAATTTCAAATAATTTGTAGATCTTATGGCTACTCATTGCACATTAAAAAATTGAATTTGTTTTTAGTAACATTGAAGGATAGAGCTCTTAGATGGTTCATGACTTTAGGAACAAATTCTATAAGGACATGGGATGATATGAAAAGAGTATTTTTGGAAAAATATAAAGATTATTCCATACACCATGACCTTAGAAATTAAATCTTTAAGATGAACCAAAAATATGATGAAAGCCTAGAAGATTTAGTGGAGAGATTTACTTATAATATCAAAAGATCTAAATTGCATAATTTAGGAGACACATTAAAAACTCTCCTACTAAATGTTATAAAGGATGAATGGATTGATCCTCTTAATATGGTGGGAAAAGGAGATGTTTATCAATTTTCATTTAAAGATATTTGTGAACTGTGCAAGAACATATCAAGAGGAAAAGAAAAGTATGTACTATCCCCTCGAGATCCATTTATGGCATGATTAAGTAAGTCAACATCAGGATTGGTAAGTCAAACTAAACTTAACAATTTGCTAAACATTCTTGGTAATTTAAATGAACAAATTGACATGCTAAGAATGCAAAACAAACGAAAATTTAAGAATGCTACTTCATTTATTTTTTTCCCTAAATGTAGAAAGAAACATGATTTTCATGAATGTCCACTTGATAACATTAATATTTGTGACATCTGTGCAGGATCACATACTACTAAAGATTTTCCATAATTACTAGGGTTAAAGGCAATTTACCAGGAATAAAATCAAACACTGGAACAATCTTGTTATGTAGCTCCAAGAAGACCAGGGAAGCCTCATCAACCTTGTATGATGCAAGATCTCAATTCTCAATTTCAGGGTTATGCACAACAATCTCAAAGTAATTGGCAAACACCCTTGCCTTGGAAACCTTGTACATATCAATCCCAACCTCAAAACCGACCTTGGAAACCTTGGCCATCTCAATCCCAACGTCAAAACCAATCTTGGCAACAAAGTTGGCAAAGGCCCTACAAAGGAAATACACCATATCCTCAATCTTTCCCTCTCTATCCTCAATACCATTATCAATGTTATCCATACCATTCACCTCCACCACAACATCAATATCACCCTCATTTGACCTCAATTCAACCTTTGCCATTATTATCCACACAAGCACCCCAAAGATCCATTCCCACTCCACTACTTACACAACCATTTCATATCCCCAACAATAAAACACCTCAATCAACTTACAATTTTGAGGTATTGCAAAATGATTCACGAGAAATCATTGAAGAAAAACAACCAGAAGAAGAAGACTCAGATAAGGTCCAAGAATCATGGATGACTGTTGATAAAGATAAGTTGTTGGAACCAGAGATTGAAAATTTTCATGTCTGCCTATCACCAGATTCTATAAATGAAGATCACATCTCTGAATACTTGCATGACGTGATAGCAAGAAGCCAAGGAATACAAGATTACATTGAATATTGGTTTAGGGGAGTCATCAGATCCCAATGCTCAATTATTCAGTATCTTCTGACATCATCTCAATCAGGGCAATTGGTCTCTCATATACTGGTACATATTAAAGAGTATATTTCAAACCTTCATATGAGTTTATCTATGATCCTATTACAGACATGGTTCCATTGGAAGTATTCATATACTTGAATACGATTTCTTTTTCAAGTAGAGTAGGACATAAAAAAAAATTTAAGAGAAAAATCAGTCCGTTTGTGAAAACCAGCTTGCTGGCGCAATTGGACATGAACTTTTCTTGAAAACTAGGCAACTGGCGAGCAAAGTTCACAAGAAGTTCTACAATTTCATGATGGTTTCAATCTTTTATTATGGTTCTTCAAATAATTTTTTGTTCTATGCTCGAGATGGATGATGTGGAATTTCTTAAGGTCCACCTTCCAACAGAGCTTGTCCCATTGACCTCAACACATTATATGGGATAAAGATCATAGATTATTTGGAGTGCGTTGGAACTTGCATACATCAATGGCAAGCCTCCTCATTGACAACAATGGGAATACAACATTGTCTCTTTATTTTAAAATCTTGCAGGTGACTCTACTTCAACACATTCATTCGTCCCTGTCAATATGCATTCAGGTACCATGACACTCATTTACATTATCAGTGAATTGTCTCGCATTGGTTAACGATTTTCATCATTGATCAGTAATCTAATGATTTCTTCCCATGCTCGACTTCGACACATTCATTCACATGGTAAGAATTGGACCATGAATTTTGGCTTTGATGAAGACTAATGGTTTTATGGAATCAAAAATAACTTGGAGCAGTATATTTTATTGGTTTCTTGTAGCAGCATGTTCATCTTTTTTTTCATTCAACAGCAGCATGATGGCACTATTACAACACTTTTTCATTCATTTTCATTTTCAAGAAAACAATAAATTTGGGCCTATTTCAGTCATTATGTAGTATGTTTCATGGTTTCTACTTCAGCATGCAGTACACAATTCAAATCAGCAGTTCAAAATCAGAGAAAATATTTTTTTTTGCAAAAAATGACATTTTTTGCAACAACTGTGGAAAGCTGCAATTTTTTTCCAGAGGCAGTTTTGACACAAATATTGCAAGAGATTGGAGCAGAAATAAATATTTCTGAGCTTCTGGGTTTTCTGAGAGTATGATAAATTGATTAATATGCAGACAAAATTCAAAAAATAGAAATTTTAAAGGGCATTTCAAGTGGGTTTTTAAGGCAGATTTTCATTTTTCACCATTTTGGACAGATTAGGGAAGATTTCAGTATTTTTACATAGCAGCGCCTTTTGTTCATCAAAATGGGATTATGAAGGCATGTGGTGGTATAAAAGGTATAAATACACTGTTTCTCTTTTGAATCACTCAAATTGGCTTTAAAATGAGTTTGTGGCATATTGTTTTGTTGCAACATTGGACAACGTGAAGGGTGAAACATTGCAGAAATTAATTTGATCATAACTTGCAAACCGTGCATCTATTGGGCCTGAAATTTTTATGGTAAATGCATTGATGTAGGGTAAATGAATACAGAAATTTTCACTGTGTATTTTTCAATAAATTGGCCACTTTCACCTACAACCATTTCTAATTTTTCTCGAGATCCGTGCACCCATTGGATGAGATTGTTTGTGTGAAGATGCATAATATTAATAGTAACAACCTTAAAAAAATTCAGGAGAATCTGATTTACCATTTGAGAGAAATTGGAAAGAAAAAAATCTGCTACATGAAAAAGATACATTTTGTGGAGCAAGGTCAAAGTGGAGGTCAACGCATCATGGGGCAGAGTACCTGAGCCAAATCAAAACCAAATAAACCATCATATTGTGTTCTCTTCTCCAATTCCAAAAGGTAAACTTGAGGTAAAACTAGCCTCAAACTTTTTAATTTGTTAAAAATTCTAGAAATTTTGATGAAAAGCTATTGTAAACATGCAGTTCCAATTTTCCCCTGGATCCCAAATCGGGACGACTAGCTTGATTTGTCATTATATTTATTTTAGTGTTACAACACATATATATAAATTCCGAAGCATACATAAACTCCAATCCCTTAACCCTGGATTAGAACATAACCGTAGTTCCCTTGACCAGATCTACAAAATACCAAGGGCCGAAAACCATCATGCCCCAAAACCATGTCCAAACCCATGAAAAAAACCATGGGCGGGTCCGCCCATTGAAAAATAGGGTCCAAATTTTTTTTCTTGAGGTGTTGCCTTAGACCCCAAACAAGGGGGGCTGCCACCCCCCCGTGAGCCCCCCCACGCATGCAACTAATCGTGGAAAGAATATAACACATACCCAACATTGTGAGTGTTAAACATGTAAATGTATTGAGTTTTATGTTAAATTCATGAGCATAATAACATTAAAACATAATGTTGAACAACATCAATAAAATGTACAGCAAACCATCAAAATGATCCATTAACACAATTTTTGATGAAGGAGTTCACCCCTCCTGGGCTACATCTCCTTGGTCCAGCTTCCATGGTTTGGGCCTCTGTTTTAGCTAAAAATGGAAAAAGGTGATGTTTACAATCCTCTACTGCTCCTGAAACCTGCTCCAACATCCCCATAACATACAAATATGCTAGGATAGACTCTTTATGAGCCAAAAATGGTCGAAAATTTCTCTAGTTATGCTTCATTCATTTTTTCCCTAGGAATCTCCTCCAAAACTGGAGAGATCTCCAGTTAATGCAGCTAATTTTGGAGTCCTGCCACAAATGGAAAACTCTACCAACTCCACCGTCATATTAAATGGGATTGGTTACGGGATAAGACTATGTTAAATGTGCTAAGTGCATTTTTTTATCAAAACCTGACTTAACATTCAGATAAGCATTGATACATTGGGTTGATGTTAATTAATATGCACTTTAAACATTAATCCATCACTTACTGGAGTGCTCTGCTCCTGGTCATAGCTCTGTGTCTTGTTGTGAGGGGGTTGGCCCACTCCTCTACCCGACATGCAAACCACTTTAATTCAAATGAAATCCACAACCCATAATATTTAAGTCTCATAGTGCGGGTATGGTGGTAAGTAATGCATGTAGTGCGGGGGAGGTCGTGGGGTCGACCCCGACCTCCGCCCATCCGTCAATAAATTTTTCCACTGTGTATAATTTAAATAATTTGGCCATTGAAATAGTTTTATAATTCAAACTTGACCATAGTTAATAATTATGCCTTTGGGAGGGGCACATGGCAGCCTCCGGGCTAGCCACATGTCCTCTTTCCATTGGTTTTCTCCCAAACAAATGAAATTGAAACAAGTCACCCACTTAGCAACCATCCACAACTTGAAACTTGGCATAGTTTCATTGGGCAAAATGGAGGAATATTCCTAGAATATCCTTTTTTTGCAAACTAGGCTGCCATGTCACCAATCTATCCTTTCTGCAAAAAATTTAGTTTTTTAGGAAAACTAACAATAGGCTATAAATTTCACATACGGAGTCAGATTGTGAAGAAACGAATTACAACGGATTCCTGGCGATGAGCTCTTCGTTGTCGTTTAGGTTCCAATATATTCTGAGAACTTCAAATTTTTAGCTTAACACTAAGCATCTGATCAGTAGGGGTGCCAAACTTTAACTTTCTCCAAGTTTGATGGCAATGAGTTTATGGTTTGAATTTGCTCGAGGTATTATATTTGAAATCACTGCATTGAAGTCTGGTATGATACTATCTTGAATTAGAAATCGGTCCAGACGCTCTTTGATATTTTCCAAACCTAACCTTTTGTTTCTCCAAGTAAATTTTCCATTTTTTTGAGCTATATCCAATAAGTTGTGATTCTATATGTTTTTTTCTAGAATATCCCTAAATGGGTTTGCTTGGAAGCAACCACTATATTTTTCATCTTCACTTAGAATCAAGTTAAAATCACCGCCTATAATAAAAAATTTATTGGACTCTGAATTTAAGCTATATAAAAAGGATCACCATCAATGTTCCTTGTCTCAAAAGTGAGAGGGAGCGTATATGTTGTAGAGGAAAATTTGATAGCTAATATTTTTATTTCTTAATTCATTTTTGACCCAATGTAGCTCTTTATACTAAGGAAATAATTCCCAAGTGGACTAATTCCACATTGTGAAAATTCTATGTGAAACTCCTATTGCTTTTATTGTTGTCCCTCCATAATATAATTTTTTTTGGATTATTTGAGTCATTTCTTGTTCGGAATATTTGGTCTCCTGAATTAGGAAGAGATCTCGGCTTTTACATTTAAGAATATCTTTTGCTTCATTGATTTTCGTAGGGTTCCCGAGGCCTCTACAATTCTAGGAGACCATATACATTATTTACATTGGCTTGGTCCTGAGGGGTCCTTCCCTCGAACTGACTGCAGAAGTTTTTCCTTATATCCAATGATTTTTTCTATGTATCTTTCCATTGGATATTGGGTAACCATTTCCATTTATTTTATTGTTGTTTCATCCCTTATTTCCTTCTTGGACTTTCTTCCAGACTTCTTGTGGTTGTTTGAGGGGAAAACGGATTCTTTATATTGGTTTCTAGTCAAAATCCTTTCAAGAGAGGAGGAAGAGGGATCAAAGAGGGTCCAAAGGAATCAAGATGTGGGAGGAGGGGGGGTGGAAGAGGAAGGGGCAAGAGGGGAGGGAGGAGGAGAGGGAGATGGATCAAAGGGAAGTGGGGGGGCATCCTCTCTAGTGAGGGAAGGCTGCGAAGGAAGATCTAGAGAGGAAAAAGGATTGGTATCAGAGGGGAACATGAGAGAAGAGGAGAAAGAGGAGCACCCTGAGGAAGGGCACCAGAGGAGGAGGGAACAGAAGATTTAGAAAATTTTGAGCCTGATTTTTTTATTTTTGATAGGTTCCCATTAAGGATATTAGTATTCTACATCTTTGTTTGAACATGTATTTGAAAAATGACCATATTTGTAACATACCTTTCATTTGAACATGATTTTTTCGTAGTCCAGTTGTTGCATGTGTGTCAAGTTATCTACCTTTATTTTCACGACTTCTCGAACCCCTTTACCCATATCAAATTCCACACATATTTTTACACAAACATGCATGTTTTATTTTGGTTCACTTCTATCAATATATTTCCCAAAAGAATTTCTGATTTCTTTCATAGATTCATCTCCCCAACAATGAAGAGGAAGGTGGGGAAGGCAGACCCAAACTGGAACAAGATTTGGGAAATCAAGATCTGGATCAAAATCTAGAGTCCATATGTTTAAATGTAAACCTTTGATTTCCATGAAGTAAGTACCATTTCTAAATATAAGTTATTTGTATTCTCTTGTTTCATAATAAAAAGTGAAGAAGCCTCTTCCACAAAATTGAATGGAAATTTTCCTCTAGGTTAAGGGAGACCAGTTTCGTTCAACCCATTTTTGCACCATTTTGAAGAGGGACAGAGGCTAGTGAACTGCCCAACCAGACCATCCTCAAACATAGAAAGAATGGTTTTATGAGGAAAAGAAAGAGGAATAACAATTTATGGAATTTCCTCAATATTTTTAACAAACTTGGAGACAACATGAGAATCACGAGGAGGCTAAGATAGGATACAAGACTGGTGAAAGCTAAGGCACCGGGATCATAGGGGGTGTAGTAGAGCAGGAAACCCCATCTAGATCAGACTTCGTAAAGGCCAAGAGGGAAGTCAACAGGGGGATGGGAAGGTCACAGCTTTAGCAGGGAGGCTGATGCAGGTAGAGAGAAAATAGCAGGAGTTGTTAAATGGAAACTTATTGGTGGTTTGATTGATTTACTAAAATTTATGTTTCTTGTTCTTGATCCTCTTTTTTGCCCCAACTTCTTTTGTTGACTATATTTTAAGTCATCTATTGTTTCTTCTTCTTTTGGAAAAGTGTAATGAAGCTGTTGGTTATATCCTATGATACAAATTTAATTTTCTCACAGTATCTATAAATTTAAATCAAATAACCTTAAAAATTTGTTGTATTTTTCCACACATACATTTTCTAAGTCTCTCATGTGTTCTGCTAAGGTTTATAATAAAATATTATGCAATTGCAGCCTTATGTTCTGAACCTTCCATTATTTCTTTCTATCACCATGCTACAACTTTTAACTCATTTTCATAGTCAATAAGGCCATCTTGAAAGATATTTGTATTACAAGAAGTTTCCTCTGCATCACTGATGGAGGGGTACCCTGCCACACTTCCTTTTCTCTTCATGTTGTGCATATAATAATGCATCCCAATTTTAAGGCCCCAAATAATCTCAACTGGAAATTCTTTTTTTTTAAATATATCTGGAAGCTTTAATATCTCAAATCTGGCACTCTTATGGTTATAAACCCACAATCTCCACTATGCATAAAAGTGGACGCACCCAATTATAATCTCAATCTGGGCAAATCAATTAAATTGCGGAAGCTTCTTATCAAAGGTTAAAATATAGTTATGAAACCATCGGCCTTACCTATTCCATGCACCTGGATTAAATATTCAACTTTGTTATAAACCCCAACAGCCTTCATACCCGAAATTCAACTTTACATTCAAAACCCATCAACTTCTGTAACCAAGGGTTGTTTCACAAACGGAACCCTTTTCCAAAGGTCGTACAAAACAATTTAATTAAACATATATCGGTTTTAATTCTAAACCCCAGACCTTATAATTAAACCCGAGGCTTATCGTAGCATTTTATCCATGCGAACATTTCAATTACAAAGTTCGGCCTTGGTAAATTATTACCAATGTATATAACTATTACACCGCAACTTAACAATCCAAATGCCAAGACTTGATATTAAATAAATATATCTTGGTCCCATTATATATATGTGCCTTCATCATTTATAATTTAACCAATGCACCCACGCATGAACCTTCGGCTATGGCAATTCATATAAACTCCGACTTTGATTAAAATATCAATCATCAACATATATTAGAGTTTGGGCCCTAGCAACTAATATACCTTTCGCATCCAACGGTTGATGAGTTGTCGCGTTGCTTTTGGATGATCCAACTTTCATCGCGTAACAAAGATGTCTCCCTTTTAATTCTTCAAATTAACGCGATAAAAATGGTTTTGCATTACCACTCCACAACACGTGTCAATTGACAACCGATATCGCATTCAAAATGGAGATACCACATACCATTTGAGAAGGTGTGTGATACCACCAATTTAGTCCTTCAAACCCACCTTACTGATTCAACGTCTCGTTTACTGTTGCTCTCGGTTCCACACTAACTTCATGATTCTGCCATGGTATTTCAATTTCACAATTGAACAGTCTCCTTACTCCTTCGCTATTGGTTGCACTCTGTTTGTTCCACACAAGTGCTTGTAGACCAGCGCCTTGTACCCATCGCTTAAGGCATTTCATCGCTTCATTTAAGGATTCGAACAGTACCCTTTTGAACGCCGTAAAAAATCCCCTTTCGCAGTTCTTTCGTGCCTTCAAGCTCTTTAACTTGTTAACCCGATCTTCTACGCTTCAAATTCAATTTAACTTCGTTCCACGTAGGCTTAATTTAAACTCTGTGTTTCTATTTTCATGCCAGAACTCGATTCCACCATAAATATGTTAATGCGATTTTAACCAATCGGACATTCACCAGTTGCGTTCCTTAACACAGAACTTCATCATGTGCTTCTTATATACTCTCTCACAGGAACTTAAAATATTCCTTATGCATACATTTCGTATATCAAACCCTTAACACAGGATTTCCCCCATACATAACTCAATCAATAAATGCGCATAATTCAGAACCAATTCCCATAGGATTAAATCCAATGATATACATCTGATTCAGGAATAAATTCTTCATATATACACGTGAAACCAAATACAAAAATCTTTCTTGGTTCTCGGCCAGATCTTCAAATCAAATGGCCCTTTCAACTTCCCATAGGCTTACAGAACTCTGTTTCCTAAAACTAAAGCCTCACACACTCTGCAGCTCCTATCTGCCTAATGCCTCTGAGGCTTATTTATACAAATTAATAATAAATTGATTCAGTTCCCTTAACGCTCAACAAAATTCTTGGAATTCTCAAAGTCCTAATTTTAGCCTAAATCTGAGCTGTCTCTTCATATTCCCAGCTAATCAGCTTCTCTCATGTTCTCCAATCATTTGGGAACATCTACAATCTCTCTCCATATTTAATTAAAAATCACTCAAATATTAATAATTACATAAGAAATCAAAAACATGAGACCCCCCTATGTCTACTAAAATACAAAGTATTTTCTTGGGCCTAATGCCCCTGCATCAGACTCCCAAGGTTAAAATGATTCATGATCTCCTGATCATGTGCTTTCAGTCCTTGTCTCCCTAGATCCCATACTTTTTTCTGTAATTGGTCATCCGCTGCAACATTCTTCTTCTGCACTTCTCCAGGCTTCCATATCTTATTATGTCTTTCTCCAATGGATGCACTTTTACATTCTCTTTTTTTCCTTCTTTTGCTGCTGCTTCTGCTTCTTTGTTTTCTTGCTGATGCCTTCATCTGAGACACCTTCACCATTAGTTTTCTTATCAATTCAATTTCTTGATCTAGTTTACCTTCTGACTGTTGGATACTGCTCCATCTTGATTGTTGAGCTTCTACTTCTGCTTCTGCTTGCTGAGTTCTTATTTCTTAAACTCTTACTGCCACCTTTGCTGTAGCTTTAGCCCCAGCTTTAACTTTAGCTCTATCTTGCTGAAATCCTGCGGTTGCTGCCACCCAATCATCCATACCATGTTGTTTTCTGCAACATAAAAACTCTTCCTGATTGTCACCCATGACAATTTCTTTGTCCTCTGCCTTCAACAATTCCTTGGAATGGTATTTAAATTTCCAGTCACTGTCCTCATCTCTTTTCCTTTCCTAGACCAAACATTATTTAGTCCTTCCATCAGTACCTACAATCATAAAGCAAACACCAAATTTCTAAAATCCTTGTGTCTCTTCCTCCTCTTCCGGAAACACTTCAAATTGTTGCTTTAACTTTTCCTCTGGAAACACTTCAATCTGCTTCTCTGTTATTTCTCCCAACAACACTTCAATCTGCTGCTCTGTCATTAGCACATCAGTATGCTTATTCCAATCTTTCAAATAACTCTTGAGATTGTCAGCTAGCCTCTCTTCTACATCCTCCTTCTCAAGGATGTTTCCTTGCTCTGGTTCATAAAGATGAACCTTCTCATCCTCATTCATCTTTTCCTTTACAATCTGAACACTTATTCTTTGTGCTTCTATCCTCTGCTCCAGAACACTTAACTCATGCCACAATTCTACCATCTCATCTGAGAAAAAAAATTCACAATCTTCACTACCTTCCTCTTTATCACAAGTCAAGTTTCCTACTGTCACTACTTCTTCATCTTTCATCAGAATAGAATTCTGATCTGCCATCTCTGCAATAGTTTCCATTATCTGTCCATCACTTTTCACTTGGCCATTTAATAAAATCAATCTGTCATTATTATCATTAACAACAAATTTATCGTCATCAGACAAAACTGTCATGTTCCCATTGAAACAATCTCTTTCATAAAAAAAGGAATTTATGAATTCCTTCTACTGCAGTAATTCAGTTTGACCTTCCTCTGAAAGATAATCATCATACTTTGCTTGAAAATTTTCAGCTTTACTCATTACAATTTCATCACATGAATTTCCTTCTCTAATACCTGCATTCACACACAACTTGTCAATTTTAAAATCATAAGACCCCACGGTCTCAATTGATGATTCAATCATCAAATATTCCTATTGTTCCAAGTCTTCTATACAATTCAGAAATTCTTCAATGGTCCTCTCTTCAATCTTTTCGAGCTGTCCAATTGACTACTCAATTTCCAGCTTCTAGCCATCATCACAATTTAGACTTCCTCTACTTCCAATGTATTGAAAAGTAAAACTTTTCTCCAACTGTGCATGGAAATTTTCAAAATATCTGGCTGTCTCATTTTCTTCCTTAGTGACAACATCAGCAGTTTTTCCTTCTCCACATGTTCTTCCTGCAAACATACAAAATTTGTCAGATGTAAAGTCATTTGACCCCTTGGTCTCACTTGAAGCTTCATTCTTCAAGTCCTTCTCCAAATACTCAATCATCCTGAGTAATCTCTCTTTCTGCTGAGCATTTATCATTTTCTCTCTCTTCATCTGTAGCCTCTGCCATTTCACCTTCTTCTTCATGAGCCAACCAACTCTCTGGCTTTCCTTTATCATCAATTCCAATTTGTTGAACTGTTCCCTGATATTAGCTACCTCTTTCTCATACTATTCTCTCTTTAATTGTCTCTGCATGCCAGCTGTCTTGGCATCTTCTTTCTTCATCTTCATTCTGTCGTGGCCTCTCTCAGAACCTCTGCAATCTCTGCTATGACTATCAATATTCATCTTCTCCTTCATGATTTCTCACTCAATCATCATGGGCTGCACTGAAACCTCTGCAGTAACAAGTCCTCCTTGCTACAACTCACCTCACCAATCCTCTCTCTGGATCCAGTCTTTTGGCAAGTACAGTTCCTCTATCTTCAAGAACCTTATGAGAATTCCTCTCTGCTCCTTCAGGCTTCACTCCTCTGCAACCTCTCAGAACACATTTGTTCTCTTTTCATCCAACCTTTGTTGGTAATTCTTCAAGGTTCTGCCACACTTTCTTATTTCTCTTTAGAAACCTTCACTGGCTTCCCTCATCACTGCTTTTCAAAGCTATGATCTTCTTGCTGAGATGCTCCTCAATTGTCTGCAATCTGCATTCTGCAAACAAAATTATTCAAACAGAATCAAAATACCTCACCTTCAGAGTTTGTTCAACATCCTATTGCAATTACTTCTGCAAATCCTTCCAATGCTCTGCTACACTGCACATTGTTCTGTCAGATTCAAATCTGATCACCTTGCCATCACCATGACACCTGTGTTCACATATTCATAACATATCTTGGAAATCTTCAAAACACTTTGCCTTCAAATTCAGATTCTGCAAATCTGAATACCTTCACTGTACACCTCTTCAAATCTGCAATCACTCTTAAATAGATTTAAAAATTCAAATTTTTCTTCATTGCTTCAGTACACATGCATTTCAAAATTAATTTTCAAACAAGCTATTCCAACTCTGATACCACCTGATGGTGGGGTACCCTGCCACACTCCCTTTTCTCTTCATGCCGTGCATATAATAATGCATCCTAATTTTAAGGCCCCAAATAATCTCAACTGGCAATTCTTTTTTTTTTTAAATATATCTGGAAGCTTTAATATCTCAAATCTGAGATTTGAGATATTAAATTAGCACTCTTATGGTTATAAACCCACAATCTCCACTATGCATAAAAGTGGATACACCCAATTATAATCTCAATCTGGGCAAATCAATTAAATTGCGGAAGCTTCTTATCAAAGGTTAAACTATGGTTATGAAACCATCGGCCTTACCTATTCCATGCACCCAGATTAAATATTCAACCCTCTGAGCACAAGTCCAACAACAACTACCATTGTGTGTCAAAAAAAATGGTCCAATACTTTCCAACCACAACTAAAATCAATCTCAAATCCAATATCCTCGGATCTCCTTCCTTCCTTACCCCCTCTAATTCCTTCCTCAAATGCCAAAAAATAAGACCAAAAATCCCTCCTCCCATCCTCATTCTCTTTATGTCTCATCTACTCATCCACCTCAACCACCTACCATTAAGGTCATGAATACCCCCCCATCCTTTTAATTTAATGACCTTGACTTCCGCCTCCCATATCTTATCTAGAATAATTTTGAGGAGACAACTTATCAAATAAATGAAATATTAATATTTAATTCTAAAATAAATTTGAGGAGACAATTTGTCAAATTTTGAGAAATCAAATATTGATACTTGATTATGAAATAAATTTGAGGAGACAACATGTCAAACTTTGGGAAATGAAATAATAATGAAATAATAAATAATAATAAAATATTAATATTAAGTCTATCAGTAAGATTCACAAGAATCTAATAATTTAATATTAATAAGTATATACCAATATAACTTAATAACTATAAGCCAATATCTTAGGTTTAATTAATTACTAATCAATATTAGTCATTAATCAAGCTTAACCATTTATTTAATCATCTAACATTTTAAGGTTTAGAATACTAGTGTATTTATGCAAGGTGTGGGTATGTAGCTAGCATACACATACCTTGTACATATACTAATAATACATTTTGGAACCAAGAAAAAAAATTCAATCACTCAGCAGGTACGCTAGTAAGATAATGTTATCAAGTAGGGAATTACATACACCCCTCCTTGGGAAAAAAATTTCTCTAATTTAGAGTCAAAATGATACAAGCAATATGGAAGTAGCATGACAAAAAGACATAACAAAATAGAAAGAGAGAGTTAACAGTCAAATTAAGCAAGTCAATAAAGGATGCCACCTCCCATGTAGGGTTGTTGGGCCCTAGATATGTTATCATATTGACTATCCAAATCTTTCATTTACAAGCCATATTCATATATTTCTTGTATTTTTAATGATTAAATGAGTTTTTAATATATTTTTATCAATGAAGGTTTAATAATAAGTTTTACTAATGTGGTTATGTGGCTAAGGTTCCACTACAAAATTTCTATCTCTGTATCAGTTAGCAATTCAATAGTTGATTCTGCACTTGCACGAATGGAGGGAAAAAAGTCAAAATTATAAAATGTGTTTTTCTTTCTTAGAGAATGGTAAATTAGGTGCTACATGGGCTTAATATTCAGGTACATACATTGGAATATACCCAACTCACACGTGTGGGATCCTAGCACACGATTTAAGCTATAGCCAAAAATAGGTAATAGTCCAACTCACACATGTGGGATCCTAGCACATGATTTAAGCTATAGCCAAAAATAGGTAATAGTTTTGAAACTGCCATGTTTTGCCTCGATTTCTGTGCATATGGTGGCGAATCTCAAGCATCAAGAAAATGGGTTTTTGAAAAACATATCAATTTACTTGGATATCAAACCGTTTTCCAAAGTTAAATATAGTTGCAAAATTACAATAGGTTCTTTGAAGTAGTTTTGTATAAAATTTCTGCAAAACCCAGATTGGCAAAAGTATCTAAACAATCATCTTTGGGCACGATTTTTGAGGCCATGGAAGTGAATGAGAAAATTAAAAGAGAGTTTTTTATTTATAATATGAAAAAATAGGATATTTTGCAACATCTCCTCAAAATACATCAGGGTCGAGAAGATATGGTTGGTTCTTTAACACCAATTTATATAAAATTACAAAAAAAAATAGATTTTGTATAAAGTTGTAAATTCGTTTTATGAGTTCAGGGGATTGGATATTATCCTTCTTCAATGTATTTTATGTATAAATAAAGCCTCAAAGGGAAGAGAGGGGGATATGAGAGGACGTAGAGAGGAATTTTATCATCATTTTGAGTTGATCTTTTGTAATAAATTTGAACTTTTGTTTGTAAGGTGAAGTTGAGATTCTTGTAATGAAGATTTAATTCTTGAAGATTTGCACATTATTTTGATCTAAGTCACTAGTCACGTTGCCAGGTGAGGAATGGCCCCTCGACCCACGTAACATCCTAATTTTTATTTGTAGAGTAGATTAATATTCAAAAAATATATAGTTTTCTTAATTATAGACTTTGTTTAATGTTTTATTCAAGTTTTAGTTTTTCTAAAGTCGCTTTTTGTGTTTTCAGATTTGTTAATAGAACATGTCATGAATAAATTCGAATTGATTTTTCTCACGCTTACGAGTCAAACAAATTTAAAATTGGTTTCTTAACACGTTTTAATATTCAAAATTTCAATCTACATAATTTTCGTACTTAATTCGATACTTATTAAGAATTTCAAATTCCAACATTTCTGTACTTAATTCGGTACTAGGTTATGTATTAGAATAAGGTATTAAAAAATATGTAATTTGCAGTTTATGATTCTTTAATTGATTGAAGATTTGAGCTCCTTGGTAAAATATTCTTACAACGAATAAGAACCTAAGTTATATCTATAAGCCTACTTAGCATTTATTTTGTATAGTTTTAAAATGCATTTCTTGTAGTTTATTGCCTTGTTTTCTTTACTTGCCTCGCACACTTTTGCTTATAGTTGTCGACATTTACTTTTATGCAATTTACTTTTCTAAAACATGTTTAATGAATTTTTGTATGCAACACTATAGGATTAGAACCGCTGAAGTCTCAAGATCTAATAAGCTACATAAATAAAACCACATGAGCATTTTTTGTCAATAACGAAATATTGTGGTTCAAAACCTGATAATCATTAGAGTCCCCCAGTCTAGTGAAATGTTATAATCCTTAGTGATTGGTTTTTTCTAGAGTTAGTTGTTAGCATAGGCTAGAATAGGCTCTAATCCTGCATTTAATGTGCTTGCATCTCTAAGTCTTACAATCCTGAATTTGATAATTAAATGTTGGAATTAGAATACATATAATCCACCAACATTTTTGGTGTCGTTGTCGAGGAGGTGCTAAAGTGATTAGAGCATAGTTTCTTTCACAATTTTCCTGTGTGATCTTAGTTGAAAGTCAACTAGAGGGCAAAGAAAGATGATAATATGTAAGTGAAGAGTTGCACATCATCTTTGGTTTGGGGTCGCTCCAAAGTCGAGTTGTCTTTAATTGTTTTTCTATTTTCTTTTTCATATGCATAAAATTAAAGGTTCTTAGTAGCATCATGGCACTTATTGACATGATTGGTTTGCTTGCCTTTGGTTTAGGTGTGTTTACTTCTTATTTATTCAGGATTTTTAATAATAATTCCATACACTAATCCATGTGCATGGCAGGGATTAACAACCAACAAAGCAATATTCAATGATGATCAAGAGTTTGGTAGAACTCTCTCAAATCCTATTAGAAGTTGGGATCTTTTCATCTCAGGAAGAACAAATCTCGACAATAGCCAAAAAATTAGCTACCTTCCCAGAAGTGATAGAAGAACAAAAAATCCATGAATCACATGCACATGAATAATTTCACCCTTGCAATCTTGCTGAAGAAACTAAAGAATCATGGACCTCATCCAATGGAGAGAAACCATTAGAACCTGAGACTGAAGAATTTTTGACATGCTTATTTGCGGATCCTCTAAGTACACAAGAGAATAATAATCTAATGTTAGATGATCTGCATGGTACGATAAAGTATATATGCTAAATGATCCAAATAATGAGGTAAACCAATAGAATTTTTATTTTATTGAAAATTGGTTTCAAGCAACTGTAAGGCGATACCACTCCTTCATTCTTCCTTACTTCTTAACATCATCATTAAAACAATTGGTTCTTCATACCCAGGTATGCATTGAAGATTATATTCTAAACTTGAGTATGAATGCATTTTTATTTTTGTTACGCACATGGTTACAGTAGAAATACTCCTATACATGAGGAGAGAAATTTATTTTTGTCAAGTAGAGTAGCATAATAAATAAATATTGCACATAGTAGTTAGTTTAGTTATAAAATATAGTGCAACATCTTTCTCATTTTCTTTGTATAAGTGGGGATGTTAACAACTAAAAAGTAATTAGTTGAAAATGGGAGATCTATGTTCCTATTTCATATTTATGTTGGGGTCTCTTTCAACTAAATAATATTTTAATGAAGATTTCCACTTAGTCTTATTTCTAACTACAACATGGTTCAACTATTACTTTCATTTCCCACTTGTTATTTTTTTATGATAGTTAGATTTGTTTCTAATTTTTCTTTTCAATAAAGTAAGCTATGACCATTATTTTGGAATCTTATGGGGAGTTGGAAATGAATGCATTGCAACATTGTCTAGTATTTCATACCAATTATTTAATACCATATTTCATCTAACCAGTATTTAGACATCTGGTACCAATTTTCTATTTTTCAAGAAAAAACAAGATTCAAGGTTATTGTTCATTTGGGATGCTTAAATACTGGAAGAATATTTTCAAAAGCGGAAAATACATCTTCTTCAATAGAATGGAATACTTAGGGGAGTATTTGATGATATATTTCCTTCTTCCTTAAGTTGTTAACAATTATGCATTTATGCTTTATCATTACTTATATATTTTAAAACGTTATTTCACAAAGATTATAGAATAAGCAATCCTTTTCATAAAAGTTGAATTAAATGACAATTCCAAACTATTCATAGCTTATATACCCTTTCTTTTTTTGGAATTTCATTTCTCTTATTCATATAGATTTCTGATTATCAATACAATACAACTTCTCAAAATATAGTTACCAAAACATACTGAGGGGATCATAACAAAATTAAGAGGTCCATACAATGATACCGATGAAAAACAATCAACTTGAATACTATAACCATAACACCAAAGCATGATATATGAGCATCTTTATTAAGACTTGCAAAATAATTGATGAAGGCTCTACTCATAGTGGAACACTACTTTAAAGGTGAAAGCATACATGAAAACTATGAATAGTAGGACTTTATGTGTCTTTTGGTTATTGTTTAGTTAGCCTCATCCATCTCACATTAAAATGACTCATTAATGCTATGTCCTTTGAGTAAATTCATCTAATCTAAGTCACTCTTAAAGGAATCATCCTATGCCTTTAAGGGGCTTTCTGAAGTCCCTCCCCCATCTACCAATTTCAAAAGAAACGTCCATAATCTAAACTTAAAATGGTAGGAAACACGAGACTAGAGCCTTAAGTGTAAAATAAGTTTAAGAGGTTAACTCGTCGAGGCTATGGATGCCTACTGGTAATGGGTACTGACCTGTGATACCACTAGGAAAACCCATCGGGGCTATGGACACTCGCGGGAAATAGGGCATTCTACCTAAAGAAGTGTCAACCAAACTAGAGATATTTTCTACACCTATGATGGTTACTCTATAGTGTTACAATCAAAAAGAAGCATGTGTGGATGAAGTCAAGGGTAAAAACAAACTCCATAAATTTGCTGATAAAGAATGGATTTAAGGTAACCTTGAGTCCTCTATCATTGGTTCATCATTTGTTCTGATAAAAAAGACTCCTACCTACAAATAAGGAGAGCCCCTTAAATTTATAAAAAGTTTCTTTTTATTGAGCATAAAACTATTAATGATTGACGAAATCATATGTAATGAGTGATTTGGAATTTATTTTATTTTATGTTAGTTTAGCATCATTTTAATAAATATGAGATGAATTATTTTTTTATTAGTATTCATCTCATTAGTTCCATTGTTTTGTTTTTCAGACTTCTTTGTACTCGAGCCATCTCAACAGTCCCCCTCACTTCTTTAGTACCTCACCTTGTTTGCATGTGGACATGAAAAAACTCAGGCATGGGGGAATGGTTGTTGGGACCTTTTCAACATCTTTATTTCATTCTCTTTAACTTCCTTTAGCATATCAGATCAACACTCATCAATTCTAGCTCTTCTAGATTCTCAGCCTTACCTTGTTTCATCTTCATCTTCATACAAATTCCATTGTAGCCTACAGTCAAATCAAAGTACGAAATATATACTTGAGGTAAAACATGTTTAAAGGATCTTTATCTCATTAAAATTTAAGGAATATTGATGATTAAAAACTTCCTATTTATTCACCTTTATTAAACCGCCATTTCCAAATCCATTAATGCACCTTCTTCTTACAAAGTTTCCAAGTCCACATTTATACAACCATTATCTCCATCATCACCTTATATCATCCATCATCCCTTCCTAGTCCATATTTTGTTTGCATGAGGGAATGAAAAGTCTTAGGCATGGGGGAATGTTTGGCCCTAGATAGATTATCATATTGTTTATCCAAGCCTTTCATTTACAAGCCATATTCATACTTTTATAACATATTATGTAACTATAATATTACCACTTTTCACTAAATGCATTCATTTTACCTTGTGGTTAATTATTAATGATTCTTGTATTTTTAATGATTAAATGAGTTTTTAATATGTTTTTATCAATGACAGTTTACTAATGTGTTTATGTGGCATGGAAACATGTTCACTACAAAAATTTCTATCTTTGTATTAGTTCAATAGTTTGGTACTTAATTATGCACTTGCATGAATGGAGGGGAAAAAATCAATTATAAAATATTTTTTTATTTCTTAAAGCATGGTAAATTAGGTGTTGCATGGGCTTAACATTTTGTGGTACATGTCTTAGAATATACCCATATCACATGTGTGGCATCCTAGCACATGATTTAAGCTAGAGCCAAAAATAGGTAACAATTTTGAAACTGCCATGTTTTGCCTCGATTTCTGTGCATATGGTGGCAAATCTCAAGAATCCAGAAAAATATATATATATATATATATATATTTGAAAAACATATCAATTTACTTGTATCTCAAACTGTTTCCCAAAATTCAATACGATTGCAAAGTTACAGCAGGTTCTTCAAAGCAGTTTTGTATAAAATTTCTGCAAAACCCAGATTGGCAAAAGTATCTAAACACTCATCTTTGGGTGCAACTTTTGAGGCCGTGGATTCTCAGGATTAAGAGTCAGACAAATGTAAAATTGGTTTCTTAACACGTTTTAATATTTAAAATTCCAATCTGCATAATTTCTATACTTACTTCAGTACTTATTTAGAATTTTAAATTCCAACCTTTCTGCACTTAATTCGGTACTAGGTTATGTACTACAACAAGGTATTAAAAAATGTGTAATTTTCATTTTAGGATTCTTTAATTGATTGAAGCTTTGCAGCTACTTGGTAAAATATTCCTACAACGAATAAGAACCTACAATATCTAAGCTTGCTTAGCATTTATTTTTAATAGTTTCTTAATGCATTTCTTGTAGCTTATTGCCTTGTTTTCTTTACTTTCCTTGCACACTTTTTCTTATAGTTGATGGCATTTACTTTTCTGCAATTTACTTTTATACAACATGTTTAATGATTTTTGGTATGCAACATTCTAGGATTAGAACCACTGAAGTCTCAAGATCTAATAAGCTACATAAATAAAACCACATGAACATTGTTTGTCAATAATGAAAGATTTTGGTTCAAAACCCGATAATCATTATAGTCCCACAGTATAGTGACAAGTTATAATCCTTAGTGATTGGTTCTTTCTAGAGTTAGTTGTTACCATATGCTAGAATAGGCTCTAATCCTGCATTTCATGTGCTTGCATCTCTAAGTCGTACGATCCCAAATTCAATAATTAAATGTTGGAATTAGAATACATATAATTCCACCAACAAGAGTCTCCAACTAACTTATAACTTCATATTCTCCCTAACCTACTTATGATCCCATCCTATATGTCCTCCGCTGTAATATACTAGGGCATCGACTATACCAATCTAACCATTGATAAAACCATGGTGGTGGAAGCGTCGACTATATTGACCTAAATTCCTCAGCAATAAATTGGAAATCGTCATCACATGTATAGGGGAGTGTGTTTGTCACTACCCTCCCATGATTCTAGGGTTCGAGGGTACATGGTGGGAAATTCCTCCACCCCTCCTCAAAGAACTAGGGTCAACATGCTAATATGGACCACACTACGACACTGGTTGGATACTTGTCGTCGAATAATCTAGTTAGGTAGTCATGTCACCTGCCATTTGCACTTTACCCATGTCATAATAGTGCACATTAGGTAGATAGGAAATGTAATAGAACAATTTACATCATACCATTCCTTGTTGGATATCTCAACATCCCCTAGTCAATAACATGGACCTCATCCATGTATATACATAACAATTATATATATAAATGTGTGTGTGTGTGTGTGTGTGTGTGTGTGTGTGTGTGTGTGTGTGTGTCATAATGCTATTAAGTCTGGAATCCACGTATGCAATTTTGTTTTTTAATTAATATCATCATATTGGAAGTAATTTTTACATTAGATAAATCATAACTTCGATAAGTCATTCACTAGATAAATTATATCCAAATAAGGAATATGTCACATAAACTATAACTTTGATAAGTCATGCACTAGATAAATCATAACCAAATAAGCCATAAATAAGGTAAATCATACATCAGATAAGTCATACATCAAACACTTTAACCAACAAAACATAATCCATCAAGTGTTTTATATAAGTAAGTTCATATGTCCAAATGAAATTTATCAATATTACATTGCTTTCATAAATGAAACAACATGAAAATTTAACTAGGGCCTCAACGTAGGTAGATATCTAGGTCAAAATGGACATCACAAATGGTCAACAAATGAGGGGTAGTTGCGACGTATAGTCTCCACATCCTACCAAGTAGTAGATCCTAGGTTATACTTATCCCATTGGATATTGACTTGGTCCACAAGTGATGCTTGAGCTTACGAACCCTATGTTTTAATTTGGGTAATGGTTCAACCATTACAATTCCCATGTCTAAGACCTACCTCCCTCCAATATATTTTGTGAGATTCATTAAAAACATAATTTCATAGGACATATACATGAAAAAAATCATGATTTTTATGCAAATGGGGCAGTAGTACAAAAAAATAAGAATGTGTTCCAATTTTATCTTTGAATCTAAAAGGTCTTATAAATTGAGGTGACAACTTCGTCCCTTTTCCAAACCGAATAATGCTTTTGTTGGGTCGGATACGAATAAAAAATTGGTCTCACACTTCATAACTTCGATCAATATCATGTGCATCAACATAACTCTTCTACATATCTTGTGCTTCCTTTAAATTTTATCGAATCTATCTTACCTATTCGTCCATTTATTGAACCAATTCCAACCCAACTATTACTTTTTCCTCCAACTTTTTGCAACACAATGGTGTTATACATGGCCTTAGATATATAGATTAATAAGGAGGCATCCTGAATGAACTAGGGTAACTATTATTATAGGAAAACTCTACTAATGGTAAGTAACTTTCCCAATGAGTTTGATTATACATACATTCTAAGCATATATTCCATAACCTTATTTACTATTTTGGCCTACTTGAATTATTTTGGATGATAGGTTGTGCTTAGGTTCAATTGAGTCCCCAACAATGACTTGTAAACTTGTACAAAACCTATATTTAAAGCGAGATTCTCTATCAGAAATGATATTTGAGGGTAACCCACTCAACTAGATAACTTCACTTATAAACACTTGTGCCACGTCAATGACATCATAAGTGTCTCTCACTAGGATGAAATGGGAACTTTTGGAAAATTATCAACTACAACTAATATGGCATTGTGCCTTTGTGAAGTGAGCAGAAAACCCACAACGAAATTCATAGAAATGACCTTCCATTTATTCATAGGGATGTTATGTGGTTGTAGGAGTCCTACTAGGTGGTGAAGATCAACCTTCACCCATTGACACTCAATACACTTGGCAACAAATTGATTATGTTGCACTTCATTCTTGCCTAAAAGAAGGGTTTCTTCATGTCCATATACATCTTCTTCATGCTAGGATGTGCATAATAGAGTGTTGTATGTGATTCTTTGAGGATGGTTCTTCATATACCCCCTTCCAAAAGGATGTACATTCTCCCTTGAAATCTCAAATAATCCATCTGTTTTAAGGACATAACCCTCAAACTTTGGTTCTATCCGCTTCCCACTTTGGAGTATTGATGTAACCTTTAGATACCAATTATATTCAAAGAGTTTCTCCATGGTTTATTGATGTAATCTAATGTATCTAAATTCCATGTGACGATCCATGGGGTACCCGTACATTCTTTCAATCCAATTTAGAGTGTTTCTTAACTTCATAAGCTATAGCATCAGTCAATTGCTCTGCATTATACTCGAGCCCAAAAATTCTCACAAATTCCATGTTAGGATCCATTAAGTACCTGTATAAGTTCGTGGACCTTTTGATTTGTCAAAGAAAGTAACAAAGGACAAAGAAATACCTTCTTCAGTGAAGAAGGAAGATAAATTTTCTACTTTGGAGCTAAGGAAAAGTTTAAGTCAAAAGGAGAGAAAAACCAAAGATTTGGATCTTGCTAAGAGTAAAAGAGTCAAGGTTTTATCTTCTTCTAAGCCAGAAGTTAAAAAAAAGGCCCGCCATGCCTCCGTCTTTTACTGACAATCATATCAAAAGTTCAGTTATGGTTGTAATTGAGAGAGCAACAGCTAGAATAAATTTAGATTGTGTGTGTGCAAAGCACCAAGTGCCTTCAACACACAGGAATTACAACATGAGGAATTTGGATAAAACTATTACTCAAGGAAAAGTCGAGGGATCAATGGAAGCTTTCAAGTCAGCTTTGAAAAATCTTGAAGAAGGTGGTAGCATTGATGATGCTAAAGTTGTCTATGAACGAGATATACTCCTGCAAATGTCTAAATGGAAGAGTAAATTGAAGGTTTATCTTGCACCATTTATACATGGGATGCGTTACACATCATTTGGTCAACATTTTACTAAAGTTGATAAACTACAAGAGGTTGTTGAGAGGCTTCATTGGTATGTACAGAATGGTGACACGATTGTGGATTTCTGCTGTGGAGCAAACGATTTTTCAAGGCTTATGAAAGCAAAGATTGAACAGTATAAGAAGCAAAGATTTTTTAGGAATTTTGACATAATTCAGCCAAAGAATGATTTTGAGTTTGAAAAACGGGATTGGCTGACTGTTAGTAAAGATGAATTACCAACCGGTAAATTATCCAGTTTGAGTAAGAAAAACAAAGTAATTCTGCAGTTGAAAATACTCTCTCAACTAGAGATCTTATTCCAAACCACTTTACAGGTCTTCTTTCTATTTTTCAAGCTAGAATGTAAGTAGCATTGTTAAGGAGACAAGAAGAAAAAGGTTGATAAGGTATCGCCCACAAACTGAAGCAGCAATATCAGTTTAATAGAGATGGACATTTTCACTTTGAATCTAACAATGACACCCATCAAACATTTTCTGATTGAGGTAATGCAAGACAACATTTCACAATATAACATAAACCATTTTAACAAAGATTGTGATACTAATTAACTTACAAATTATGTGAACATTCAATAAGGTAATATGATCCTTCTACATCAGTTTTTTTCTTTTTTATAAACACGGTACAATTGCGCTACCTGCCTTACTGCATTTACAGGTCCAGTGAGCCCCATTATTTTTTTACATGAAATTCCTTCAGATACGCACGCAATTGTGAAGGAGTATCACGCAAGGGATCGATGGTAATAAATACTGGGTTAATCCTCAAATTCTTCAATTCCAAAATATATCAAGGTCCAATACCCAAGATTTTCACGATTCGTAATAGGCTTCCCATCATAATCAGTCAGCGTGAAAGGACCTCCAACGAAAGGTTTACTGATAGTATTCAAGAACCTTGATGTGAAGAAAAATGCCAATTCTGAATTCCAATGACCTCGATGTCAAGCCATTCTGCAGCAAACTACGGTTAGTTTCAGCTCCATTCCTCTTAGAACTAGATGATGTTGTATATTTGAAGACATGACTATTTGAATACAAAACCGGTAAACTTAAGCAGTTCCCGTAACAATGCGTTGCTCCGATGGGATTGGGTGTGTATCCATATCCCAAGAGGCTCTACGAGGTGGATTCTGTATCCTATTAAATTCACCGTATTATGTGGTGAACCGAATCATATCCACGATTATTCTATTCAAACTGAACTTCGTCTTAGGAAAGACAATGACAAATTATCATGAGTTAAGTCTGTTTCTTGCTTACAACTGTTAAAACGTTGGCCTGAGAGAATTAACTCTAGATGTATATTTAATTCTATAGATCATCTTAGTTATCTCGATCCCTTAGAATCCGGCGATCATCTTTTGAAATTGAAACCCTACGTCATAAAATTTAAGGCAACTGCAGATCTGATATTACAATTTCTAGTTTCTGCAAGTTCATTTTGATACCGTGCATGGAAGAGATGCACCACGACCTTGTCATTCATTTAAAATAATAAGCCAAACAACTCGTGAACAACCTTGAGAAGGAACAAACTTCCCCAATTTAATGAATTGTCAGTGCATTGTCTCGTGGCTCAGCAACACAAATTTTCACATTAATGAGTAAGAAGTCTCAACGAGCAAGGTCTTGACTCGATCCATTTCATTAATTAGCAAACATACAATGGCAGACTATGTTGTGGAATCCATAATGATCTAATCACGTGAATTAAATTGACAATAAGAAGGTTTGATGAAACGATATTTCACTTTGGTCTAGCTATCACAGATCGACTTCTTAGATAGCGATAAAAGACGGAAGAGAATAGTGTTCGATTCAGTAGTCGACTAACCAGCTTATGAATGAGATCGAAACCCATAACCTTTTATTTTTGATTCCTTGCTCTTGATGCACTCTCGTGGGAGACATCTCATTCATCTGTAGCACTTCAGCAATTCGAACCTCCAGGCGTAACTACACTAATGAAATCCACAGTGCTCTGTTTTCTTTATCCATTCTCCTCTTCCTGAGTAAAAATAAGGGAGTATTTTTATGGTTTTTCAACTAAATCCACCAGGGAGTATTTCTATGGTTTTAATCACAGAAACCCCACATCGGAGAATGGATTTTAAATTAAATTTTATTTTACAGTAGGGGTATGCAACGAAATGGAGATTTCCCTCATCGACTGCGAAATTTTATTAAGGACTATGGCTCCAACGTCAGTGGCAAAAGACCTGGCTAGTTACAAAAGGGTACAGTTCTTAACGAGATCAGCGTTGGGAAATGAGATCCAACAACGAAAGCTGCATAAACATCATTCAGAATGTGCAATATTCCTATTCGACCTGTAGCTAGTTTGTTGGTTGGTAATAGAAAAATCCATGATGAACGTGCACAAAGAAAGCTGCCTGATATGGGATCTGGAGACTAAAATATATTTTTAAGTAACAGAAAATTCATTGCTACTTGAGAGAGGGATTCGGTTTTGTTGCTTGTCCAAAGGCTAGAGATTTTGATTTATTTTTATTTTATTTTTCAAATGAGTGATACTTTCAATACTTAGGTGGCTGAATTTTATAGGTGGTAGTATAAATTGTTTCTTCCTCTTCTTGTTAAATATATGGGTTGAGTGCCTATATTTTCATCATATTTATACCAAGAAGAACTTATCAAACACATAAATTGGAAGCATAAAGGGCTTCCCTTCAAACCCAAATAGTTGAATGAATGAGCAGTCTTCTTGAACATGAAAAACACACTTTCCTTTTAGAAAAGGCAAGGCTTCAAAAGAATATCTACTATCCAAAGAACTAATAGGCATTTTTCTACATTCTACAATAAAACAATTTGTACTTGATAAAAATAGAACTAAGTAATGTGCTTCCATAATGGTGGATACCAAAATTATATTAGATCTATATCAAAATTAGAGTGTTGCCTTGCAAAAATTATAATAGACAATAGCATAAAAAAAATATTAAGTCATGAAGAATTTCTTTGTCTAATTAAAATTCCAAATCGACTGAAAATATATGAGCCCAATAGAATGAGGCTCACTCCTTAATAGAACAATGTAATACATACAAAAATAGGAAAAAAATTGATAGATTCTTGACCAATAACTCTTGTAAACAAGCAAGAAAATTCTGTATATAGTATATTGAAGATACATATGTCAATCTTACTATTATTAACTAGAACCTTAGTTGGTTTCTTCAAGATTTTCATATGAAGGCTAGCTCCTCCATCATAATTATTAAGGATTTCTAAGTCCACAAAGACTACAAAACTCATGGCTCAAAAATTTACGAGGAACCTTAATACTTTATGGGCCTATAGGTCCTAGAGGTGGAACCTTTGCTCTGATACCAAGTGTAGAGATAAACCCTATAATTTACTAGATGAACGCTAGGCTTTAAGAAATTTTATTTTTTTCTTCACAGTAACTAGGAAATGAAACCATAATCATACAAGTTTGAAACTCAGTAAAATTAAATCACTTATATCAAAGTCCATACATTTACCTTCATAACACATACATATATTTAACTTGTTGATTATAGGCACAATGAAATCATCCTAATTAGAAACAATATAACTAACACATGTACCGTTCACCCTTAGACGAGAACCAAACTTGACTTGCCGCTACTTGAGCTCCTTTGTTGTTGTCTACCTCCAAGCTTGAATGTTGTCGTGCTTAATCTGAATGTAATGACCCATCGGTTGACCTCCCAGCCTATTCCCTGGGTACTCTCCTTCCCCGCGGACCCCCGAGCTACAATGGGGTTGTACAACGAAGGAATGTGCTAGCTGATAGAGGTGAGCCCCTCTTGGCTCAAGAATCCCCTCTCTATAATACTCTATCCCACCAAACTCAACTATAGCTCGTAACCACTCAAAATGACATAATCTCCTCCATCCAACAATAGGGTAAACGAAAAGGTCCTTTTCCCTTCCATTTCCCGTTCTTTTATATAAGGCTTCATAGGTGACACTTGGAATTTCATGCATAAAAATTTATTTTTTATTAACCCAAATTTGATTATTCACCCACCCATGTGTCACCCTCTCTTTAAGACTCTCCAAAAATAATTTACTTAATTATTCATTTAAAATAGTATTTTCCTCAACCCAACAAGACTTCCTATTTCTTCTCCTATTTGTCTCTTGATTCCCCCTTTTTACTCCTTAATTTGTGTTTATTACTGAAGTTAATTGATAAATCTCATATTTGGCCCTAACTACCTCAATTTTCCTTTTTGATGAATCTTCTTATGTTGGCTCCTGCCACATGGAAGTTCTCTAAATTTCTCAAATTTTAATTTAATAATCTTATTTTAACTCACCACCCTCCTCTCTTAATGAAGTTTTTAATAAATCTTTATACTTAACTCTATGTCCCTCTTTCTCCCTTTTTCTTAATAAAGTCTTATCTACTTAATATTTTGTTTTAACATGGAAAGGGTAGAGTTATCGTGGTAAAATATTTTATCTCTTCCTATTCCTCCCTTACCCTAAGTTTTATTCTTGATTTAGTTCCTTTGGTTCTAACATCATAAGTCACTTGATATGAATTAGTTGGATTTTCATATATTGATTATATTTATTAGTTTCTTTAATGATGTCGAGGGTGTCAAGTTGGTCATGCCCTTCAAGAACTTCCATTCGAAGTTCCAAGGGTGCCATGCCAAAGAATTTATTTTTGATGCCAAGTGTGCCAAGTCGATCGTGCCCTTCAAGAATTTCTCTTGAAATTCCAAGGGTGCCGCACCACTTGCCCTTCAAGTATCCAGTGGTTACTAGGGGAAATTATATGTGCAACTCCAAAGACCCCTATCATCTCGTATGTTGCCTGCTATAGTGAGACTAATGGTGCTGGGAATCAAGGAATCCGCCTTGATGTGCGCCCCCCAGAAATCCTCGTGAGCGAACCAAATTTGGGACTTGTCCCCACAACATCGTGATCTTCAAGGCGAAGGTATTTCTATTTTTCCAGCCTAAGTCACGGCGGGAGTGCTAGCGGGTGAGATTAGGAACACTGTTCCACCCCTCCCATGTTGTTCCATCCAATTTTACAACCCCATCACCCATATGCGAGTCATTCGGCCAAGCAACTAACATGTTCCTACAACCACTAACATATCATCAGAGTATATGTAATATATATAACAAGTTTCAAACTGAACTTAGAATTTCAAAGACAAAATATTAATTCCTATCAAACCAGATGTTATCTACTCATCATATGCGAGTTCCTCTGGTGGTTTCCTATCATACTCAATAATCATCAGTAACAAAGTTCTCAGTGTTAGTCATTATCATAATAGAAACATCATCATGACCTAGTCATTCACATCATTGTTTATTTTGAATCAGAACTAATGTAAGTAGCTACATATGGGACACATCCATCATGTTTATCATAATCATAACATCAATAGTAAATTAACATATCTATCAAAGGCATTATCATCGTAACATCAATAGAAAACATATCTATCCATAAAATCTATCATCATCATGATATCAATAGAGAACCTGCATATCCATTAATGCTACAATCATATCAATAAATAACATGCATATCCATAAATGCTATCATCATCATAGTATCAATAAAGACATACATAACCATCACATCCACTAATAATAGAGTCATGTGTCTGGATCCTCAACCAGAGGTCCTCAAAGAATAAAGTGCAGGTCTTAGGGCTAAATAATGTTAAAATTCATATCACTGTCAGTCAACTAGAGTAGGGCACTACATACACCCCCTCTTAATAGTGGACTTCGTCTCGAATTCCTTGGAATAGATAAGGAAAACGATGATACATCTCTTCGGCATCCTCCCAAGTGGCTGAACTAGGACTGTAATTGTCCCACTGGACCTTAACCTGGTCCAATAATCGTCGTCTAAGCTACAAAGTTCGTTGGTCCAATATGCGAACTGGTTCGACCATCACCTTGCCCTCGTCCGAAACCTGCAAGTGACCTAAGTCAATAACATGTGATGGATCTGAAATATAATGACACAAAACAGAAACATGAAACACATCATGAATACGTGCTAGGGATGGAGGTAATGCAAGTCCATATGCTACCGGCGCTTTTCTTTCTAAAACCTCAAAAGGTCCCACAAATCGTGGAGACAATTTTGCTCCCTTTCCAAATCTTATAGAGCTCTTTTGGGGCCTTACTCTCAGGAATACCCTATCTCCCACTTCATAACTTTGGTATATTCGATGAGATTCAGCATAACTCTTTTGTCTATCTTGTGCTTCTTTTAGCCTCCCTTTAATCACAGTCATTTGTTCTTCCATCTCTTGCACCACTTCTGGCCCTATTAATACTCGGTCCTCTAGTCGGTCCCAAATAAGAGGTGTTCTGCACGATCTTCCATATAAGAAACCAATTGGTGCCATCTTGATGGAACTTTGATAACTGTTATTGTAAGCAAATTCCACCAAAGGTAAAAACTCCTCCCATTTCTTTTGTTGGTCCATCATATACATTCGTAGCATTTCTTCAAGGATTTGATTATTCTTCTCTGTCTGACCATCTATCTCAGGGTGGTACGCAGTGCTGAAGTTCAATTGGGTTCCCAAGGCTTTTTGGAAACTGGTCCAAAACCTTCCTGTAAAAACTACTTCCCTATCTGATATGATCTTCCTTGGAACTCCATGTACTCTTACAATCTCATCAATAAAAACTCTCGCTATCTCTGGTGCCTTATATGTAGTCTTAACTGGTATAAAATGGGCACTCTTGGTCAATGTGTCCACCACTACAAATATGGAATCATGTCGTCTTGAGGTCATTGGTAGTCCCACAATGAAGTCCATTGATATAACTTCCCATTTAGATTCTAGTATCTCATGGGGTTGCAATAACCCTGCTGGATGTCTGTGTTCTGCTTTTACTTCTTGACACTCTAAGCATCTTGCTACAAATTTTACAATGTCCTTATTCATTCCTTTCCAAAATAAAAGTGGTTTCAGGTCTGCACTTATCTTCTTAACACCCGAGTGTGCCATGTATATTGCACAATGTGCTTCATTCAAGATCGACTGGCATATATCTTCATTCGGTGGCACATATATCCTTCTCTGGAATCGTATAAATCCATCACTATCAAGGGAGTATTCTTAATATTTTGGGATTCTCATTTCGTCCTCCCTCAAACTCTTGCTAACCTCCTTGTACCAGGTGTCTTTAAATTGCAAGTCAAGCAACTTCTCCCTCAAATTTGTCTTTAAGGGAATCACTGAAAATATTCGAGGCCTCCTACTTAAAGCATTAGCCACCCTATTTATTGTTCCTTTTATGTAAGTAATATCAAAATCATATTCGTTGATCAACTCAGACCATCTTCTTTGCCTTGCATTTAAGTGGTCCTGAGTGAATATGTGTTGTAGTCCACAATGGTCAGTTCTAAGTTCAAACTTCCTTCCTAGAAGGTAGTGTCTCCAAATATTTAGTGCATAAACAATTGCTACCATTTCTAGATCATGGGTTGCGTAGTTCTCTTCATGGGTTCTAATTTTTCTTGATACATATGCTATTACTCTTCCTTCCTGCATCAATACACAACCCAACCCTTGCTTGGAGGCATCAGTGCAAACCAAAAATTCTTTTTCCATATTTGGAACCTTCGAAATTGGTGTCGTCGTTAATAATACCTTCAACCTTTGGAATGCCTCTTCACATTTTTCAATCCAAATTAATTTCTTGTTCTTTCTTTGGAGCTCGGTAATGGGGCTTGATACCCTTGAAAACCCTTCGACAAAACTACGATAATACCCTACCATGCCCATGAAACTTCGTATTTCATGAACATTGGTTGAGGTCCTCAAAGAATAAAGTGTTGGCCTTAGGCCTAAATAAATGTTAATGTCATATTACTACCAATCAACTACAGTGGGGCACTACAGTTTACATTAGTTTTCCTTTAAGAGAGAGGAAGGCTTAACCATATGTGCATCGCCTGGTATTTGGATGGAATATTTTACCCCTATCTCACAATTTTAGTGTGTTGGTTTTTCTTATTTCAAGTTGGATTAATTAGTTTATATCCCTTTCTTATCTTATAATATTTATTTTATAGATGGCTTAGGAACTCCCTTGAGGTGCTACACCTTGTGCATTTCCAAATACCATTCAACAATATTTCAACGTTTATGGGCATTAATATAAGTTCTCCTTTCAAAGAAAGAATATTCATGTGCAACATATGGCAGTGAAAAATTTTGCATGTGTCAAACGATTTATAGGAAAAAAATTTCATACCCAAATGCAATTATCAAAAGTCTAATCTGTTGGGAGATTTAAGGACTATTTACGTAAGAGAGATGTCATGTTCTACCTGTGGTTATGTCATTACTATTATAGGTTTTGGTTCATCCTATTAAACATAACAAAATTCCTACATCAACGACCAATTGCATGCAATCATGGCATGGTTAAAACGAGGAAACTTAATTTAGCTATCAGTAGTTAATACTTGGGGGCCAAAATCAGCCATTGAAATCTTTTATTAGTCAAAAGTGAAAGATGCAACTGGTGCAGAATATTGTTGATTAATAAGCTACATTGGTTGTCAACAAAGTATATATCATCTGAATTTCTAATTGTTGGATATTCAAAATTGGGTTAAAAATTTTAGGTCACGGCATTTTAAAATAAATGAATATTCCATGTAGGGAAGAAATTTCTTGAACCTATTACCACCGTTATTGTGGTATTTTTCATATTCAAGCTCATAATATCCACTTTTGAACTCTTACAACATTTTCATTCGGCAAATAAGAACTCACAAGCTGACATCTTCCGAATATGAATCTGAAGGCCTCTTATAATTAAAACTGGCGTTCAGATACCGTCACTTTGAATTGAACCAAAACCTATATTCTTGAACCAGATGGTTTCACAATGATTTGGAGTGTTTCTTGACTTCATAAACCATAGCATCAATCAATTTCTTTTCACTATACACTAGCACAGATATTCTCCTAAATTCCATGCGAGGATCCATGGGGTACCCGTACATTCTGTCAATCCAATTTAGAGTGTTTCTTAACTTCATAAGCTATAGCATCAGTCAATTGCTCTGCATTATACTCGAGCCCAAACATTCTCACAAATTCCATGTTAGGATCCATTAATACCTGTATAAGTTCGTGGACCTTCTGATTTGTCAAAGAAAGTAACAAAGGACAAAGAAATACCTTCTTCAGTGAAGAAGGAAGATAAATTTTCTACTTTGGAGCTAAGGAAAAGTTTAAGTCAGAAGAAGAGCAAAACCAAATATTTGGATCTTGCTAAGAGTAAAACAGTCAAGGTTTTATCTTCTTCTAAGCCAGAAGTAAAAAAAAATTCCCGCCATGCCTCCGTCTTTTACTGACAATAATGTTAAAAGTTTGGTTATGGCTGTAATTGAGAGAGAAATAGCTAGAATAAATTTAGATGATGTGTGTGCAAAGCACCAAGTGCCTTCAACACACAGGAGTTACAACATGAGGAATTTGGATAAAACTATTACTCAAGGAAAAGTCGAGGGATCAGTGGAGGCTGTCAATTCAGCTTTGAAAAAGCCTGAAGAAGGTGGTAGCATTGATGATGCTAAAGCTATCTCTGAACTAGATATACTCCTGCAAATGTCTAAATGGAAGAGTAAATTGAAGGTTTATCTTGCACCATTTATACATGGGATGCGTTACACATCATTTGGTTGACATTTTACTAAAGTCGATAAACTGCAAGAGGTTGTTGAGAGGCTTCATTGGTATGTATAGAATGGGACACGATTGTGGATTTCTATTGTGGAGCATACGATTTTTCAAGGCTTATGAAATCAAAGATTGAACAGTCTAAGAAGCAATGATTCTTTAGGAATTTTGACATAATTTAGCCAAAGAATGATTTTGAGTTTGAAAAATGGGATTGGCTGACTGTTAGTAAAGATGAATTACCAACCGGTAAATTATCCAATTTGAGTAAGAAGAACAAAGTAATTCTGCAGTTGAAAATGCTCTCTCAACTAGAGAGCTTATTCCAAACCACTTTACAGGTCTTCTTTCTATTTTTCAAGCTAGAATGTAAGTAGCATTGTTAAGGAGACAATCAGAAAAAGGTTGATAAGGTATCACCCACGAACTGACGCAGCAATATCAATTTAAAAGAGATGGACATTTTCACTTTGACTCTAACAATGACACCCATCAAAAATTTTCTGATTGAGGTAATGCAAGACAAAATTTCACAATACAGCATAAACCATTTTAACAAATATTGTGATACTGATTAACTTACATATCATGTGAACAGTCAATAAGGTAATCGGATCCTTCTACATCAGTTTTTTTTTTTTTTTTTATAAACACGGTACAATTGCGCTACCTTCCTTACTACATTTACAAGTCCAGTCAGCCCCATTATTTCCTTCAGATACATACGCAATTATGAAGGAGTATCACGCAAGGGATCGATGGTAATAAAGACTGGGTTAATCTTCAAATTCTTCAATTCCAAAATATATCAAGGTCCAATGCCCAAGAAATTCACGATCCGTAATAGGCTTCCCATCATAATCAGTCAGCGTGAAAGGACCTCCAACGGAAGGTTTACTGATAGTATTGCAGAACCTTGATGCGAAGAACAATGCCAAGCCTGAATTCCAATGACCTCGATTCAAGCCATTCTGCAGCAAACGACGGTTAGTTTCAGCTCCATTCCTCTTGGAACTTGATGATGTTGTATATTTGAAGACATGACTATTCGAATACAAAACCAGTAAACTTAAGCAGTTCCTGTAACGATGCATTATCCGATGGGATTGGGTGTGTATCCATATCCCAAGAGGCTCTGCTAGGTGGATTTTGTATCCTATTAAAATCACCATATTATGTGGTGAACCGAATCATATCCACGATTATTATATTCAAATTGAACTTCGTCTCAGGAAAGACAACTACAAATTATCATGAGTTAAGTCAGTTTCTTGCTGACAACTATTAAAACGTTGGCCTGAGAGAATTAACTTTAGATGTATATTTAGTTCCAGAGATCATCTTAGTTATCCCGATCCCTTAGAATTTGGTGATCATATTTTGAAATTGCAAACCCTACGGCATAAAATTTAAGGCAACTGCAGATCTGATATTACGATTTCTAGTTTCTGCCAATTCATTTTGATACCATGCATGGAAGAGCTGCACCACGACCTTGTCATTCATTTAAAATAATAAGCCAAACAACTCGTGAACAACCTTGAGAAGGAACAAACTTCCCCAATTTAATGAACTGTCAGTGCATTGTCTCGTGGCTCAGCAACACAAATTTTTGCATTAATGAGTAAGAATTCTCAACGAGCAAGGTCTTGACTCAATCCATTTCATTAATTAGCAAAACATATAATGGCAGACTATGTTGTGGAATCCATAATGATCTGATCACGTGAATTAAATTGACAATAAGAAGGTTTGATGAAACGAGATTTCACTTTGGTCTAGCTGTCACAGATCGACTTCTTAGATAGCGATAAAAGATGGAAGAGAATAGTGTTTGATTCAGTAGTTGACTAACCAGCTTATGAACGAGATCGAAACCCATAACCTTTTATTTTTGATTCCTTGATATTGATCCACTCTCGTGGGAGATATCTCATTCATCTGTAGCACTTCAGCAATTTGAACCTCCAGACGTAACTACACCAATGAAATCCACAGTGCTCTGTTTTCTTTATCCATTCTCCTCTTCCTGAGTAAAAATCAAGGCGTATTTTTATGGTTTTTCAACTAAATCCACCAAGGAGTATTTCTATGGTTTTAATCATAGAAACCCCACATCGGAGAATGGATTTTAAATTAAATTTTATTTTACAGCAGGGGTATGGAACAAAATGGTGATTTCCCTCATCGACTACGAAATTTTATCAAGGACTATGGCTCCAACGTTGGTGGCAAAAGACCTGGCTAGTTACAAAAGGGTACATTTCTTAAGGAGCTCAGCATTGGGAAATGAGATCCAACAACGAAAGCTACATAAACATCATTCAGAATGTGCAATATTCCTATTCGACCTGCAGCTAGTCTGCTGGTTGGTAATAGAAAAATCCGTGATGAACGCGCACAAAGAAAGTTGCCTGATATGGGATCTGGAGACTACAATATATTTTTAAGTAACAGAAAATTCGTTGTTGCTTGAGAGAGGGATTTAGTTTTGTTGCTTTTCCAAAGGCTAGAGATTTTGAATTATTATTTTTTTTCAAATGAGTGATACTTTCAATTCTTAGGTGGCTGAATTTTATAGGTGGTAGTCTAAATTGTTTCGTCCTCTTCTTGTTAAATATATGGGTTGAGTGCCTATATTTTCATCATATTTATACTAGGAAGAACTTATCAAACACATAAATTGGAAGCATAAAGGGCTTCCCTTCAAACCCAAATAGTTGAATGGATGAGCAGTCTTCTTGAACATGAAAAAAACTCTTTCCTTTTAGAAAATACAAGGCTTCAAAAGAATATCTACTATCCAAAGAACTAATAGGCATTTTTCTACATTCCACAAGAAAAAAAATTGTACTTGATGAAAATAGAACTAAGTAATGTGCTTCCATAATGGTGGATACCAAAATTATATTAGATCTATGTCAAAATTGGAGTGTTGCCTTGCAAACATTATAATAGACAATAGCATAAAAAAAATATTAAGTCATGAAGAATTTCTTTGTCTAATTAAAATTCCAAATCGACTGAAAATATATGAGCCCAATATAATGAAGCTCCCTCCTTAATAGAATAATGTAATACATACAAAAATAGGAACAAATTTGATAGATTCTTGACCAATAACTCTTGTAAACAGGCAAGCAAATTCTATATATAGTATATTTAAGATACATACGTCAATCTTACTATTATTAACTAGAACCTTAGTTGGTTTCTTCAAAATTTTCATATGAAGGCTAGCTCCTCCATCATAATTATTAAGGATTTCTAAGTCCAAAAAGACTACAAAATTCATGGCTCAAAAATTTACGAGAAACATTAATACTTTATGGGCCTATAGGTCCTAGAGGTGGAACCTTTGCTCTGATACCAAGTGTAGAGACCAACCCTATAATTTACTAGATGAGCGCTAGGCTTTAAGAATTTAATTTTTTTTCTTCACGGTAACTAGGAAATGAAACCATAATCATACAAGTTTGAAACTCAGTAAAATTAAATCACTTATATCAAAGTCCATACATTTACCTTCATAACACATACATATATTTAACTTGTTGATTATAGGCACAATGAAATCATCCTAATTAAAAACAATATAACTAACACATGTACTGTTCACCCTTAGAAGAGAACCAAACTTGACTTGCCGCTACTTGAGCTCCTTTGTTGTCGTCTACCTCCAAGCCTGAATGTTGTTGTGCTTAATCCGAATGGAATGACCCACCGATTGACCTTCCAGCCTATTCCTTGGGTACTCTCCTTCCCCACGGACCCCCGACCTGCAATGGGGTGTTACAACGAAGAAATGTGCTAGTTGATAGAGGTGAGCCCCTCTTGGCTCAAGAGTCCCCTCTCTATAATACTCTATCCCAACAAACTCAAATATAGCTTATAACCACTCAAAATGACATAATCTCCTCCATCCAACAATAGGGTAAACAAAAAGGTCATTTTCCCTTCCATTTCCCGTTCTTTTATAGAAGGTTTCATAGGTGACACTTGGAATTTCATGCATAAATCATTATTTTTTATTAACCCAGATTTGATTATTCACCCACCCATGTGTCACCCTCTCATCAAGACTCTCCAAAAATAATTTATTTAATTATTCATTTAAAATAGTATTTTCCTCAACCCAACAAGACTTCCTATTTCTTCTCCTAGTTGTCTCTTGATTCCCCCTTTTTACTCCTTAATTTGTGTTTATTACTGAAGTTAATTGATAAATCTCAGATTTGGTCCTAACTACCTCAATTTTCCTTTTTGATGAATATTCTTATGTTGGCTCCTACCACATGGAATTTCTCTAAATTCCTCAAATTTTAATTTAATAGTCTTATTTTAGTTCACCACCCTCTTCTCTTAATGAAGTTTTTAATAAATCTTTATACTTAGCTCTACGTCCCTCTTTCCCCCTTTTGCCTAATTAAGTCTTATGTACTTAATATTTTGTTTTAACATGGAAAGGGTAGAGTTATCGTGGTAAAATATTTTATCTCTTCCTATTCCTCCCTTACCGTAAGTTTTATTCTTGATTTAATTCCTTTGGTTCTAACATCATAAGTCACTTGATATGAATTAGTTTGATTTTCATATATTGATTATATTTATTAGTTTCTTTAATGATGTCGAGGGTGTCAAGTTGGTCATGCCCTTCAAGAACTTCCATTCGAAGTTCCAAGGGTGCCATGCCAAAGAATTTATCTTTAATGCCAAGGGTGCCAAGTCGGTCGTGCCCTTCAAGAATTTCTCTTGAAATTCCAAGGGTGCCACACCACTTGCCCTTCAAGTATCCAGTGGTTACGAGGGGAAATTATATGTGTAATGCCAGAGACCCTTATCATCTCGTATGTTGTCTTCTATAGTGAGACTAATGGTGCTGGGGATCAAGGAATCCACCTTGATGCGCGCCCCCCAGAAAATCCTCGTGAGTGAACCAAATTTGGGACTTGCCCCCAAGACATCGTGATCTTCAAGGCGAAGGAATTTCGACCTTTCCAGCCTAAGTCATGACGGGAGTGCTAGTGGGTGAGATCAGGAACACTGTTCCACCCCTCCCATATTGTTCCATCTGATTGCACAACCCCATCACCCATATGTGAGTCATTCGGTCAAGCATAACATGTTCCTACAACCACTGACATATCATCAGAGTATATGTAATATATATAACAAGTTTCAAACTGAACTTAGAATTTCAAAGACAAATTACTAATTTCTATCAAACCAGATGTTATCCACTCATCATATGCGAGTGCCTCTGGTGGTTTCCTGTCATAGTCAATAATCATCAGTAACATAGTTCTCAGTGTTAGTCATTATCATAATAGAAACATCAACATGACCTAGTCATTCACATCATTGTTTATTTTGAATCAGAAATAATGTAAATAGCTACATATGGGACACATCCATCATGTTTATTATAATCATAACATCAATGTTAAATTAACATATTCATCAAAGGAATTATCATCGTAACATCAATAGAAAACATATCTATCCATAAAATCTATCATCATCGTGATATCAATAGAGAACCTGCATATCCATTAATGCTATAATCATATCAATAAAGAACATGCATATCCATAAATGTTATCATCATCATAGTATCAATAAAGACATAGATAACCATCACATCCACTAATAATAGAGTCATGTGTCTGGATCCTCAACCTGAGGTCCTCAAAGAATAAAGTGCGGGTCTTAGGGCTAAATAATGTTAAAATTCATATCACTATCAGTCAACTAGAGTAGTGGGCACTACACACACAGGTGGCCAAGCAGACACGAAACAAAGACTATCTAAAGTATCTGGTCAAATGGAAGGACCATCCTCTGGAGGACTATTCTTGGTTGGATGCTGCCCAAATTCAAAGCGCAGGGTATTCTATTAAAGAGCTCATGGACAGGAACCATGAATTTAATTTACCCCGGGAGCCTGATGCAGGAGCATTAAGGTAGAGCCAGCAATGTGACAAAGTTGGTCACATGTTATGGCTTGGAAATAGGGCTAGCAGTCCTAAGAATTTGAAGACTTTGTCTTTCTTTGTTTTTAAAGTATTTTTTTTAAGTTTAATTTGGGCTAACTCAACCAATGTAATTTGCATAGTAAAATAATGGTTAATTTAGGATTAGTTGAGAATTTAGTTGAATAAGTTGAATGAAATGTTTAGGAAATTGAATGACAGTTTCCCAACCATATGGGGATTTTGGAGAAGGATAAAATCAAACCAAATCCACCATTGCGGGGTTCTGCCATCTGACGAGAGAAGGGAGAGATAAAGAAGCAGAAGTGAATGTAAAAACCAACAATTAGAGGGCTTGGCTCTGTGTTTTTCTCATTTTCCAGATTATCTAAGTGTTTTGTATTTTGATCGGGATCTTTGTCTTTTAAACAACATTTTCTTTTCTGAATAATGTTTAAGCGTTTTGGTGCTTCCTCGGGCTCCTTATTTTAAATTAATTCTTTGAATGTTTATTGAAGTTGAATGCTTGTATTAAAGACGCACAACGAGAACAACAAGCGAATTGCAGGCGCGACAAGGCCTTAATTTTACATTTTCCTTTGTTAGATTGTGTATTGTGTTGACCCAGAACAAACCCCAATCGAACTTGGAGGTTTGACGAGGACCGTCGATGCGAAGTTGATAAACGCACGTCATAGCCAAACTTTATCACACATCGCAAAGAATAAGAAACAACAATAAGGGCTCGCAAGTTAAAGGATTTAGTTTGCGATGTGAATTATTACGGAGGAGAAATAACGCAAGCCATCGGATCTGTCCGAGATTGAACGGTGGAAGTTAATAGCGGCGATTGCAAATCGCAATTTGTGAGGTTTAACGTTAAGAGCCATCGCAAGGGAAGCTAAAAAATTTGTGATGCGAAGTGCGGGAAACCACGTGTCAATGCATCGCAACATCGCATCGCACAGAATTTAAAGTTTAGCACTTAATGTTTCAAGGTTAAGTTGCGGGGAATGCAAAGTGCGATTGTCCCTTGATTGGTCAGAGATTACAGTGGGACCCTCCAGGAATAATTCTGCGGGTTTTCATTTTGTTTGTTTTGTGCGTTGGTTAGGGTATTTGTTTAAGTCTGCAAATGTGATAAACGTCTCGTTGTTGATCGCGTAAGTATGTATGTATGTGTCTTAAAGAACTCCCTTTCCGCAGCGGTGTTCTAATCTATTGCAATGGGTTTGCATCAATTCCATTCTCATGATTACATCATACGCCCCTAGTGTTGTGATGTATTCCATCAACTTAGTTCTACAAACCCCGAGTTTTACCCAACATTGGTCAGTTCTAGGTCATACCGTTGTTGAAATATAACAACAAAAGTTAAGCGATTAATGGGAAAATTTAGTTATTACTGGTCAGTCAATTTGTATAACGAATAAGTGGTTATGTAATGAAGTAGCCCATTTTTTGAGGTGGCCCGAGAGGCTTGTAACCATCAATAATCATTCTTGATTAATAGAATTTTCCAATCCCTTACCCCATGGAGCTTTCCTTGACACCCTGTCAAGGTTTTACCACGTAAATTTGTGTGTTTACTTGTGTATGTGTGATTGATTCCATTTCATTCAGTTTCCATACATTTATTTCTTGTTTAATGTATTCTGAAACTAATAACTACTTGTTTTACCCTATAAGCCATTTCAATTTTTTTGTTCAAGTCATCATGCTCAAAGGTTGTCAACACATATTTTTCTCAATACAATTGGTGAAATGCAATTGTCATGCCTTTGGCTGGGAATGTGACGCTCGTAATTGATGTCACAAGTTCGAATTGTTTCCCATCTAGTATCACAAGCCTCAAAGCAGTAATCTACAGTACACTACCATTTATTTGATATTAGGTTTAGTAAAACACTCAACAAATTACTGTGGGGGTGTTACATGTACCTTTTTCTATTTAAAACAACATGATATGCTTACATCTTTATTAAGCTAAGTAGCCTATCTTGTTCTACCAACAATGTCTTGATCAATACAGGGATTTCATCGATCAATGTTTTGTAAGGTCCTTTCTTAAATTCTTCTAATGTTGTATTTAAATATTTATGATATTGTTCAAAAAATTTAAAGCATAAATTTGATAACATTTGAACCAAATCCAATCTTAACCAAATATTTACTATATGCCTGAGTTTACCTTCAAAGTTTGGAACTTTAACAAAAAAAAATTCTAGTTAACCTCTACATACACTAGCCAACGACAACAATGTTTTTACAATGGTTTCAAAGATTACAAATTATAGGGTAGTATTAAACCTAGAATTTCTCCCAACTGCTAGTAGCTAGGAAATCCCATAGTCTAACTCCCTCAAAATAAAATAACGACTTTAAGTATCGAGGGGTTTTCGCAGTGCATTATATTAGATATCATTTTTTGGGATTCAACTGTGTTAAATAAGTCATTCATCTATGACCATTTCCATGAGAAGTAGTCGTAATTGACTAATTTCTCATTATTTTTGAATAGTCCACTTAACACTCATTGCATCGAGTGATGCTCATTGTTGTTGGTGGTATGACTGTTGTTTCCAAATTCAACTAACAACCGCGCACTAAAATGAGCATTAAAACAAAATAAAATTGTGTATATTTGTCATGGTGTCAAATAACACTTGTGAAATAAAGATCTAATAAATAAACTTAAAATTGGGCGCTTCAAATCAAAAAAATATTAAAACAAAATAACTCAACTTATAAAATTAAACATTACACTTCAATGATAATATATGTTTATAGATTATCCTTTAAAAAAAAAAACTTTAAATCTCTCTCAAAACAATCCCATCTCAACTATAAGAAGGGGGCACTTTAATTAATTTTATTTACCAGAATTTCCACGAATCAACTTTCTTTAATTCACAATAAAGGGATGAAACTTTCCGATCACTCTTTCAAACCAAATTGAAAATACTAAAGCTTTTCTAAGATCACTCTTCGATGTTAGAGATTTTTTTTTTTTAATGATTTATAATAGTAAACATTACACTTTTCAATAATAAAATTCTCTGTATTTTATTTTAAAGGCAGAGAAGCATTTTAATTGAAATTATAGCAAGATTATTAAAGGCCAACATTATAACAAGATAAAATTGCGTTTGCATGTCATTGTCACAAAGAACAAGAGTAAAATAGAATAACGAACTTTTGTGGAAAACCTCGAAATAATGGCAGAGAAGTTTTTTCCTATTTGCTATTCATTTAAATAGTTGGATGTTGTCTAGTTTTGTGAACTGATCTAAGTGATTAACCAGTTATTCAAATGCAAACTAAATCATTTGTGGGCTGGATGTTGTCTACTCTTGTGAACTCATCTAAGTGATTAAGCAGTTATTGAAATGCAAACTAAATCATTTGTGGGCTGGAAGCCTTTGTATATTATTTTGAGTATTCTGAGATTCAGACTAAGAGGTTCTTGTTTAATTACTTCTTGTTGTGTCGATTCTGTAGCATTGTGATGTGGGTTCTTTGTTATTGAAACATTGATCAGAAAGTAGGAGAGTTTGGTCTTCGAACTAATCATGACATGACTTCTTTGTTATTGAACTATTGACATTTCTTTTTGTTCCATTTCTTTGTTAGAAAGTCATTATTTATGTAATGAGCATATGTATGAATTGCACTTTATGAGCAATGAAATCTGGACAATGCCACCAAATTCATGGGTTTTAAACATGAACATGGTAGAGTGCACTTATGCCGTAAATTTGGCCACACTATTCAATTTCTGGACTGTATTACATTAATGTGTCTAGAGAGGCAGAAACCCACTTCACACTGCAAAGAAACAAGTCCAAAAGAGTTACGTTCTGCCACTTTAATAAAGAGAGGGCAATCCTATGTGGAATAGAAATCAATATGGACAAAACCAAGCGCTGAACATGATCAAATGAAAATATAGAGGTAAGGCCGATACCAGTAAAGGCCAAAGAATATCGATTTGAAACCCATGAATTCATGTTAGGGATGAGCGTGCCAAGCTCCCAACAAGTAGCAAGCCTTTTTGGCCCAAGTGATTATGTTTGGGCCAAGAAACTCTCTTATTGTAGTAAGATGATTGATTCTATGTAGTTTATGGTAAAATTTTTTGAAAATTTGGGTTATAGCTATAAAACTTCAAGATTTTGGGTACTGTAAAAGTTTTCGAGAGTGTTTAATTTATTTTCATTATTAAAAAAAGATTTAAACACTCCAATTACTTAATTTTTTGAATTGTTTTACCAAATTTCAAAAAAAAAAAAAACAAAAAACTACTGTCCCAGTTATTTTGTTACGTCCCTATACAACTCTGATTGATTCTTCCATATTCTCGTTTTGTAATAGCCCGTGCTTCATATGAGGGTTTAGAGGAGGGGTGGACAAAATCAGACTGGGAAATTTTGTTTGGACCATTTTAGAATTTAAAGCAATTCTATCATCACTAGCAAAATAATTCTTACCATCATATTCCGTTTGGGCAATTTTAAAATCTAAAATAAAATCGCTTGTCATTCCAAAACCATATAGATCAATTCAAAAATCATTAATCAAAATGAATGCACATAAATGAAGAGCAAATTGGTGCAATGTAATACAAATTATTTAAGGGTTTTCCATAGTACTCCCGAGTGTTAAGATTGAAATTTCATAATCCATGTTGTAAAGTATTATAACAGTTTTCAAGGTTTTTCAGATTGGGTTTTGCGGAGTCCTAATTGTTAAGGCTGAAATTGTATACTCCATGTTGGAAATGTTTTTAATATTTTCGAGGCTTTTCCGAGATTTTATGTAGCCCAAATGCCACAAGGATTTGACATAGCCCTAATGCATAATCCAAATGCATTAAGGATTTGAGGTAGATTGTATGTTCTCTGTTGTCAACTTCTATTTCATGATAGACTGTATATTTTCTGTTGTCAACTTCAATTTCAAGATAGACTGTATATTCTCTGTTGTAAAATCTTTATATATATATATATATATATATATATATATATATATATATATATATATATATATATTTTTTTTTTTTATTTTTTTTTTTGAAAAGTGTTTTAAATCGAAGATTAAAGATTTTTCAAATTAATTTTCATGTTGAAGATTGTATAATCTAGGTTTTAGACTAGTTCTAGTATTAGGATACTTTTCGTGTCATTAGTCTCACAATATCAACTTTCATTAGTCTAGTTTTTTCATTTGATATTGAGATACTTGTTTCATTAGTCTAGTGCATATATGTGGGGTTTTCACGGTTCAAATTTGAACCTGACTCTAATACCACATGTGAGCACCCAACCTAGGGCTTTCTAATAAAAAATAAATTTATCAACTAAATTCACAAAAAGGAAAAATTACATGTTTATAACACAACAAATATTTGACAATAACAAATAAATAAATTTGGATTTACAGCATATTAAACATGTAAAAAATTTGATTTGTAGAAATTTATATAAATAAAACAAACAACATAAGAATACTTGATCCAATGGGTCGGTTGGGGTGCTCTTGCTTCTTAGCCCAAGGAAAATCCACGGGTTCCCTAGCCCTTCAAGCCCAAGTCCAACAAAAACTATCGTAATGTGTAAAAAAAAAAATAGGTCAACTACACTCGAACCACAACCAAAATCAATCTCAAAAATAATTTCCTTAGTTCTCTTTCCTTCCTTACTCCCTCAAATCCCTTCATCAAATGCCAGAAATGAAGACCAAAGACCCCCCCTTCTCCTCTCATCCTCCTTCCCTTGATGTCTTCCCCACTCATCCATCTCAACAACCTACCATTAAGGCCATGAATATCCCCCATCATCTTAATTTAATGACCTTGACTTTCCCCCCTATATCATATCTAGAATTAAATTTGAGGAGACCACTTGCAAACTTTGGGAAATTAAATGTTAATATTTAATTTTAAAATAAATTTGAGGAGAAAACTTGTCAAACTTTGGGAAATGAAATATCTATTTGATTATGAAATAAATTTTAGGAGACAACTTATCAAACTTTCAGAAATGAACTAATAAATAATACTAAAATATTAATTAAAATTACAAATTCACAAAAATATAATAACTATAATATTAATAAGTATATACCAATATAATTTAATAATTATAAGCCAATATTTTATGGTTAGTTAAACAATAAGCAAGATTAGCCATTAGTCAAGCTTAATCATTTATTTAATCATCTAACATTTTAAGCTTTAGAATACTAGTATATTCGTACAAGGTGTTGATCCAGATTTATTGATCCAGGTGGATATTGGTGGTCACCTGCCTATTCCACTTGGGGCTCCACCATTGTCTCTTTTATTTTTTCAGTTTCGGCACAGTGTACTATTTTTAGCAGTTTTTCGGGTCCTAAACTTCCGGAGCCGTTTTGAGGCCCTAAACGACGTTTTTTGGGAAAACGAAGAGCAACATGGGTCCATGGACCGATGTTGCTCGTTCCAAATTTGTAGTCCTCGGATAGATATTTCTAACGAGGTATGGTACGCGTCAAACGGAGATCGTATGCCAAAGTTACGCCCCTGGGAAGTTGAAACACCAATTTACCCAAACGGGGCCCATAGTTTTGGCGCTTCATCTCCTAGGGTTAGGGTTTTGGCTGTTTAGGATTTCCTATTGTTTCTAAATAATAAATAGGCCCTCGAGCCTCATTGTAACTCAGTTCAGAGGCCTGTAGCCGCCACATCTCTTCTCAGAGATAGCTACCAGTGCCCTAGCTAGTTTTATTTCCATTCTGTCTGTAAGCAAATTTCAGCTCTTTGATATTAATGAAATGAAGTGTTATTTCCGCTGCATCTCTGTATTTATGGTTATGTGTTTATTCTGTTGCGTTCCTGCATAAATCCGGATCAGTGGTATCAGAGCGGTCTGCTTTTTCTCGATCCTTCTTTGCATGTCCCCAACGAGGTCGGGGTATAAGGAGCTAGGGTTTGATCTGGTGGAACCTTTGCAAGATCAGCCTCGCAAACCTCGACGGACGCCCATGGGGGACGAAAAGAAAGATGAGGGAGCAGGAGATCCTATCAAAATATTGCTCGAGGAGGCCCTCGAAAAACAAAGGAACGCGATGATGGATAACTTTGTTCAGATCCTTCAACGGCTACCCACCAGCGGCGCATCTGCATCCAGCAGCCACTCGGGAGGCGCGACTCCTTTTAAGGTACAAGTAAATTTTGACATTCCCATATTTGAGGGTCAAATAGACGCAGATGTCGTAGATAGATGGTTGAATCTGTTAGAAGGATATTTCTCGGTTCATGACTTTTCAGACCGAGAGAAGATTACTTTTGCACTCCTCAAAGCTACCCCCCATGTTAAGGACTGGTGGGAAACCTACTGTGAGAACAAGGACGAGACAGAACCCTCTCTATTCTCGACCGTACCAACTTGGAATTCTTTCCGAGATGCCGTCAAGGAACAGTACTATCCCGTGGGGAGCTATGAGGACAAGTACATACAATGGACCACGCTGCGACAACAAAGGTATCAAGATGTGCATGAGCTGACGAATCTGTTCCATACCCTGCGCACAAAGTTGGGTATCAAAGATTCAGAGAAACATTTGGTGCTAAAGTATCGCAGCTGTCTGCACAGATACATTCAGGAGGAAATGGAGTTCTTCGACATCTCCTCGCTTGGTACGGCATACCGGTATGCTGCCAAGATTGAGCAGAAATTCAAACAGAAGAAGCGAGACTTTGGATCTGCGAATCAAAAGCAAGGGAAAGGTGCTTCCAAACCGCAGAACAAAGGACAGAGCCAAGGCATGGCGGATAAAGACAACCCGTCAAAGCCATAAGAAAAGAACAGCACCGCAAAGCCAAAGAAGGACACAGGAAAGTGGTGTGAGTTCCATAAGAGCTCCACTCACAACATAAGTGAGTGTCGGGCCAAGCAGTCGCTAGTGGCCGAGATGAGGGCTTCTGAGTCAGATGCATGCTCCGACTCCGAATCAGAACCTGAAAAGGGGAATGAAAAAGGGAAACATATTATTGATGTGGAGCCCAACGCCACTGTTGCCACTACAAAGGTCCAGAAGGAGGAACCCGAATATCCAGAGGAGGAGGAACGTCTCTTCCACTCCCAGATGTGGGTAAAGGGCTCCCCTGTACAGTTCATTGTCGACAATGGGAGCTAAAAGAACCTCATTTCAGCAGACGCCGTGAAGCGGTTGGGCTTGCCGACCACAGCTCACCCACATCCATACACCATCGGGTGGCTTCACCAAGGACGAGATCTCCGCGTCAGCCGGCAGTGTCGCCTTCCCTATAGCATCAAGCCCTTCACGCATGAGGTATTATGTGACGTTGCTCCTATTGATGTTTCTGATGTATTATTAGGACAACCATACTTGTGGAAGCGTCATGCTGTGTATGAGTCTCGGCCTCGTGCCGTTATTGTTACTTTGGGAAATAAGTTGTACAGGATACCAGAGGTACCACCTCCTGCCGCTATCTCTTTGGTTACTGCAAAACAATGTAGTAAGCTCATTTCCCAAACCAGAAAATTCGTTTTCCTGATGATCCGCCCCCAGGGCAAGAAGAAGACTGTGGCCACGACCTCCAGACAGGGCTCCTCTACACAAAAACAACAGATGGATAAGGTTGTGGAGGAGTACGCAGACATATTCACCTCACCCACAGGGGTTCCTCTGCACTGTCAGGTCAAGCACCCGATTGATCTGACCCCAGGTGCGCCGCTACCTAATGGACCGATCTATCGGCGCTCTGTTCTGGAGAATGATGAAATCAAGAAGCAGATTCAAGAGCTGTTGTAGAAAGGTCACATCATACCAAGTTCATCGCCCTATGGGAGCCCGATCGTGTTGGTACAGAAGAAGGATGGGACGTGGAGACTCTGTATTGACTATCGGGCGCTGAACAAGATCACTGTCCGGAATAGGTACCCAATCCCACGGATTGATGACCTTCTCGACCAACTCAAAGGTGCAAAATATTTCAGCAAGATCGACCTGAAGTCTGGGTATCACCAGGTACCAATTGAACCCTCCGATGTGTGGAAGACTGCCTTCAAAGCCAAGGAAGGCCTTTTCGAATGGTTGGTCATGCCTTTCGGGTTGACGAATGCTCCCGCAACCTTCATGAGGATGATGGACGACATCTTGCGGCCATTCACCAACTCATTTGTAGTGGTGTACTTTGATGACATTCTGATCTTCAGCCAGACTTGGGAAGAGCACCTTCACCACATCCGACAAGTCCTCCAAACACTGCGGCAACACAAGTTGTGTGCCAATTTGGAGAAGTGCACTTTTGGCATGACCCAGGTTCAATATCTGGGATACATTATTGATGAAAGGGGGGTGCATGTGGATCCAGCCAAGATCCAAGTCATTCCGGATTGGCCAGCCCCAACCACTATAACAGAGCTTCGCAGCTTTCTGGGTCTTGCTAATTTCTATCGGAGGTTCGTGTTGGGATTCTCTCATATCACTTGGCCCTTGAGTCAAGTCACCAAGGGAGGAGCGAGAGCAAAAAATTTTTGGTTGGAACCTCAACAGAAGGCGTTCACAGAACTGAAAAACCGCCTCTGTTCTGCCCCAGTGCTCACTTTACCAGACTTGCAACAGCCATTTGAGATCGAGACAGATGCCTCTGACTATGCTATTGGGGCAGTTCTTACTCAACAGGGACATCCAGTGGCATTTCACAGTGAGACATTGTCTGACACAGTTCGCAAGTATCCCACTTATGACAAAGAAATGTACTCCATTGTGCAAGCTTGTCGACAATGGAAGCATTAAATTTTGGGGAAGGAAACAATGATCCACACAAACCACCGGCCCCTACAGTTCATACAGACACAAGGGAAGTTGCAGAATGATCGCCATCAGAAGTGGTCCACATATCTGCAACAATTTCATTTGAACATCAAGTACAAGAAGGGTAGCACCAATCATGTTGCAGACTGCCTTAGCCGACCACCGATCGTGGTGCTCACCACTGTGCTCAACTCTTGTGGGCACGAGACTTCTGATTGGCCACTTCTCTATGAGAGTGACCCAGAATTCGGCCACACTTACAAGGCACTCTTGGGGGGTATGCAAGTTCCAAATTTTCACCTCCAATATGCACTTTTATGTCACATGGGACACCTTTGTGTTCCTTCAAGAGAGTGTGCCAAGATGATGTGGGAAGCACACTACAGTCGAGTCACTGGGCATTTCGGGATTGAGAAAACAGTAGCAATCCTGCAGAAGTATTTCTATTGGCCGAACCTTCGAAAGGATGTCGAGAAGTATTTCTATTGGCCGAACCATCCATCGAGAAGCAAGGCCTATATACTCCTCTACCTACCCCTAGTCGACCTTGGGAATCCATCTCCATGGATTACATGTCAGGCCTACCTTCTACTAAGCAGGGAAATGACTGTGTTTTCGTGGTCGTCGATAGATTCTCGAAGATGGCCATTATGGCGGCCTGCAAGAAGAATATCACAGCAGAAGCCACTGCTAAACTCTTCTTTGAACGAGTGTGGGTGCACTTTGGGATCCCACAGTCTATCATATCAGATCGGGATAGCAGGTTCCTTAGCACATCTTGGTCCAGCCTCTGGTCAATGTTGGATACCAAGCTCACCAAGTCCACAGCTTTTCATCCCCAAACAGATGGCCAGAGAGAGGTCGTCAATAGAATGATTGTACACATTCTGCGCATGTACAATTCAAAGCATCCACGAACATGGGACGAGAGCCTCCCCTATGTACAACATAGTTATAATCGGGCTCTCCACAGTTCAATCGGCCATAGCCCCTTTCAGGTGGGCTTGGGATTCCAGCCACTATGTCCCATTGACATAGCCATGCCATTTGCAGCTTCTCAAGCCAATTCAGATCATGTCCAGTCTGAAGTTGACAAAGCAAGTAGCTTCATCGAGCACATTCAACACATCCGCCAACAGGTTCATGATATATTTGACAGAGCCAATGCCAAGTACAAGCAACGCCATGATCAACACCGGGTGCCACACAACTTCCAGGTGGGTGACAAAGTATGGCTACATTTGCAGAAGGAGCGCCTCACTGGACCCCACCACAAGCTTCGCCCGCTCCGATATGGGCCGTACACCATCACCAAGGCTGTAGGGAACAATGCATTCGAGCTCAGTATTCCACCATTCCTTGGTCTGCACCCAGTCTTCAATGTGGATCGCCTTCGTCCTTACTTCCCACCTCTACTGGACACCTCGGACATTGCAGAACAACTCACACCAAGAGAGTTAAATCCAGACTGCATGGAACAGGCCACCACAGATTGTATCATGGACATGCAAATCAAGAACACTCGCCAGCAGAAGATCCAACTATATCGGGTTGTCAAAGCTGGCCAACTCCTGCACTAAGGAAAGTGGTTCACCAGGGACCAAGTTCAGCAGAAATTTCCTCATCTCATGGAGGAACTTAACGCAATGGGGACCATTGCTTCTTAAGGGGGGAGGAATGATCCAGGTGGATATTGGTGGTCACCTGCCTATTTCACTTGGGGCTCCACCATTGTCTATTTCAGTTTTTCAGTTTCGGCACAGTTTACTATTTTTAGCAGTTTTTCGGGTCCTAAACTTCCGGAGCCGTTTTGAGGCCCTAAACGACGTTTTTTTGGGAAAACGGAGAGCAACATGGGTCCATGGACCAATGTTTCTCGTTCCAAATTTGTAGTCCTCGGATAGATCTTTCTAACGAGGTATGGTACGCGTCAAACCGAGATCGTATGCCAAAGTTACGCCCCTGGGAAGTTGAAACACCAATTTACCCAAACGGGGCCCATAGTTTTGGCGCTTCATCTCCTAGGGTTAGGGTTTTTGCTGTTTAGGATTTCCCATTGTTTATAAATGATAAATAGGCCCTCGAGCCTCATTGTAACTCAGTTAAGAGGTCTGTAGCCACGACATCTCTTCTCAGAGATAGCTACCAGCGCCCTAGCTAGTTTTATTTCCATTCTGTCTGTAAGCAAATTTCAGTTCTTTGATATTAATGAAATGAAGTATTATTTCTGCTGCATAACTGTATTTCTGTTTATATGTTTATTCTGTTGCGTTCCTTCATAAATCCGGATCAATATCCATCCCTGGTACTCCGCCTTATCTCCTCCTGCACAAGATCCAACCAAAGTCGCTCCCATCCCGACAGTTTCTCCCGACCATTGACGAAATCCTCGTAGGAGTTCCAACTCTTCAGAAGCCCAAGGAGAGACAAGCTCACCAAGTCCTATTCATCTACAGTAACCCCCACACTTCCCAACTCATCCCTACATTGGAAAAACTTCGTGAGGTACTTGGGTATACTTTCGCCCTTCTCCATTTTTATTTTTCTCAGCTTGTCTTTAAGCGCCAACTTCCGCTGGTCGCTTTTACTTTGGAACAAGTCTGTAAAAGCTTTCCACATCTATAATGGAGAAGCTTTACCGTGAAGGTTGGACACTATGTGATCCTTCACACCTTCCAACAGAATTCTTCAACATTTGTTTGTCTTCTTTTTCCATGTGTCAAGTGCGGCTTCATCGGTAGAAGAAGGCTTTGGAATTTATGCATCTATGAACTCCTTCAACCCATTATCCTCCAGCACCACCTCCATCCTGTCCTTCCATGCAATATAATTTTAGCTAGCCTCAAGGGCCTGCTCCAATCATAATCCATTAAAAGATATCTCAACTTTGACACCAAGAAAACACTGCAGCAAATTCGAATTCCACCAGCACAAAACTCAATTGCTTCAATAATTGCAATTTTCTCTGATCAAATATCGCTCCGATACAATGCATAAATTATATAACTAATGTGTTATATGTATAATATTCTCCTAGTCATACACTATTTGACTTCACGCACAATACAAAATCTATTCCACCATTGATCATCACATGCGCAAATTAACACAATTGCAATGCACACATGAAACCATAAAAATTCACACACATTAACACAGTGATTTTAGGGAAAGCTTGAAGCTAAAAACCCTAAATATATGTATATAATATATGTCATAGAGATCATGTAACAATCCTCATACAAATCTGAACATTTCAAGCTCTCAGTACAATACAATCGCTACACACTAATCAGGTTCGATCTTGCAAATCCATGAACTGGTCTTTGACACCTTCTAGCCTAAATATATTGCACAATCCCTACTGAAGAATGGCTCTGAATGAACTCGAATTTCCCCAGCCTTTCTGACGAAATCCTCATTGGTATCTCTACTGAGTGTTGGATGCAATCAATGCATCACTATAGTCACAATTGATAGTCATCTTGCCCTTTCACCTATCTCTCCACTGGTCTCCACTGAAATTTTCCATGCATTGTACTTAACTGATGTATTCTTTAGTTGATTAATGAGTTAATATTTAGTGAATTAATTAATAATTAATTCACACCACTCTCACTAGTGTATCAATCAGTTAGACTAGATACAACTAGCTGAACTGTGCCTAACTGAGTTAAACTGAACGCAACTCCACCAACTACTTCTACAACTCCACCAAACTCTGTCACATGACTTCTAACTGAATTCCTCCATGCAATAGCTCCACTAAACCCTCAGGAATAGTGTAATTCCTTCTGTCAGCTTTTGTGCCACATATGTGCACTTAACTGAAGTGCTCCAACAGATTAAGATAATGTTTATAGTCCAAATATTATAAAGAGCTAATAATATTAGACATATCTATTTTTAGACTGGTAATCTAAAAATAGATTCCGCCCAATATGTCTAAAAATATAAGTCCATATATTTTTCCAACTTGACCAACCATCCACAAATAACATCCTGCAACTCATAGAATATGATCGACATTTCTAAAAATAGACATAGGCTAAAAATAGACTTTGCGCCAAAAATAGCCTGTGGGCCCACTTAGTGAAGGCAACTCTTTTCACTAAGCTCATCATCTTGTTGAATCTCAACATAACTCAAGTAAAAAATAGACATGGATTGGTTGGCCAATCCATGGATCACCCTTGATGCAAGGAGGCTTCCTTCACATCAAAGATCTACCTCCAAAATGATGCCAAAAACCCTGCAACACTGCTTCTTCAGCAATAATGTAGATCTGGGGAAGGAACTGCGCAGTATAACATGAAAAACATATTGGCTTGATGCCAAGATCTAAAATTAGGCCCCAATCTTCCAATACAACCCTTCAATGGATTATAACCCTCCTCCACTGAAAATAAGTACTGAAATTCTCTAGATCTGAAAAGATCTTAACTCGACTTGATGCAGCTTACAAAATCAATGAAACCCTAAAAAGGATTTGCATTGCAGTTGGAAGTATAGGCCTGGAAAAATGCTGGATAGTGGATCAATGTAGCACATCCTCCTCCAAAGAGCTACTCCATGGAAGGAGAGAGGATTCCTAAATAGGAAACCCTCTTCCCTTTGGCTAAACAGCCAAGAGAACTCGAGTTTCTCAAGCAACCTCAACTTTTAAATATCATCAAAAACCCTTTCTTGAGTCCTCTCCCTCCCTTTTATAAAATGAGGATGTGAAGAACCCTAAACCACTTCACTTGAATTAGCCCCTTTCACATTGAGGTCCTCCTTCTAAAACTGCACAGATCACTTAGGAGGTTCAATGCACCTAGACTCTCTTGTGATTTGGTCCTGTTGACCTAGTCAAATAGCTCAGTCCTATTCACACACAAGTGTTTTTTATGCAACCAACTCATATTTAATCCTGTTCACATTGAGCATGTATTTATCTTTAGATCTAAGGAGTGTTACATGTCCTCCATTATTCTATTATTCACAAACATGAAAAATAAAACAAAATTTTAATATTTTAAGTAGCTTAGATAATTTAGGAATATTACAGTCCTCCCCTCCCAAATGTTGCTTGTCCTCAAGCATCTTCAAGGATGGAACTTAAAAATGTCTCCTCCTCCTACTATAGCATCCCCATATGATTAACTCCTCCAAATAATGATATGTTGTTTCAACAATGAATCTCCATATTGCCCCTCCCAAGAATGCAAGTTAGCTGAATAGCTATCATCATGAAACAATCAAATAATCAAGAAGGAAATAAGGTGCTGCCTAGAGGCTCCCTTGAGGCATGGAATCTAAAGTGTATTGAGAAATAACATCTCCCATGTGACTTCTCCATCCTCAATAAATAATCCACCAAAAATGAGTCACCTCATGACATGGAAACTCCATGAAAATGTTCCTCCACCTTGAGCTCTTGCAAAATAGGTGGGATGAAAATCTGCACATGGTAGACAAGACGGCCTACCCCACATTGTTCTCCTCTCCACTAGAGATAAATGTAGAGTAAAAACTGATCTTGGGATGTAAGGATATTTCCCTCAAGTGGCATCATGGAGATTAGATCTGCAAATATTCTTCCTCCAACGCTGCAAAACCAGACGGCCCAAGACACTCCACATGTGAGCGATTTGAGATAGTCATCACATGGAATCCCCATCACATACATGGCTCAGCTCCAAGAGAAGAAAGTGTTTGGATATGGTGGCCACAACCCCTCTCATGTTCCCATTAGAACATGTTCTACAAAAAAAATGTGGGAATCCTCTTCCCAAAGGACACATCCAAACCATATGCCTTACTTAACATCATGTCTCCCATCAAGATAGAAACGACATCAACAACTGAAAACATGATCATCATGATAATGAAGTAAATACTGAAGGTTCTATGTAATGCAAGAGAGTACCAACAGTCTTCCAAGTCCTCACAGCGTATTTTTTCAAACTGTTGCTTCAGAAAATTGTATGGAAAATTGCTTCCTGTGACATGGTTAATCATATAAATAAAGAGAACTCACATGTAAGGAAAACATCTTTGCCCAAGGCCACATAATAGATGGTTGTCTCCATCATGCATTTTGGCCCAATGAAGTTCATGGAGCTCCATGAATATCTTGCCCTCTTGTGGAGTAATACACTGCCAAGAGATGGTAAGAGAATGCAAGCAAAATCCCTCACCATATGTAGGAAGTAAGGAGATACATGGATTCATGAGTGAACCCCCAAGTGTAGTTTGATACACTTCCAAAGAAATGAACAAAGCTCTGCATGCAAATCATCTCCTTCATGCTTGGAAACCAAAGAAAAAAAGAATACATCATCTTCCTCACCTCCTCTTCACTCCCCAAGTGCATTGAATGAGAAGTGATCCTGGGATTATTCCACCAATAAATCCCATCTCCACAGCGACAACGTTGTTGGCCTATGCAAATAGGCTCCTATCAACACATAGCTCCAATCTTTGACATGCAAGATGTCAGAGGAATCTCCCACAATGCTGCTACATATGAGAAGTCCTTTCCATGGAGAAAGTCTGTCTTGAACATCTAAGGCCAAGGAGTGACCCCCTCTTCACCATGATAGGGCCATTTTCTACTCTTTCAACATCATGAAGACTGTGAGAGAAAATATGCCCTTGCTCTCTCAAGAACATCCCAAGCAAAAAAATCTTTGATGTCTCTCTATACTCCCATAATCAAGATCATGTAGTGAAAAGATGGTGATTGACATGAAGAATATTATGTCAACACAATGTGTCCATATTCCTTACTGCTCCATGATGCAAGTATGCTGCCACATACCCTTAGAAAGAGAGTGATGACCAAACTCTTTCAAGAGAAACCAGTGCAGCCAAGGCTCCTGATGCCTGGTGTCATAGATCTGCAAGTGGCTCTCCAGCTTCTTGCTCTCCATACACATCCACTCAACCAATTGTGAATGTCTCCTTCCATCATTCATCTTGGTACTCCTCCCATGAGGGCTACCATCATCCCAAATCAAATTTCTGCATTTCATGGGATCTTGAAATGCAATCTTCCCGAGGATCAATTTGACCCTATGAGGATTGAAATAGGTGGTAGGAAAAAACCTCCCATCATGATGTGCATGGCTCAAGAAATGTCCAACACAGTCATGAGAAATGTTATCCATCCAAAGATGTATCCCATCTACTATCTACTCCTGTGAGAAGGGAAGATCCTCCTCAAATTGTTGAAGAACTTTGCACTCCATGATGTGCTAAAGTGCACCTCCAATGAATTATTCCCATGAGATCTCTCTTCATGCATGGCCTCCCAAAACCAAAGGGGCCTTGGATTTGCTGCAAGTAGAATTTTCTCTTTGAGCAGGGGTGTGCTCATTGAGAAAGGGTCATTTTGAAGGGAGAAAGGGTCTCTCACTTCAAGATGTCTACCATCCATCATTCCACCCATGTGAATTATTTAATGAGGAATGGTTCCTCTCTTCTTCCTTACTGCCTTTGCATAGTGCAGTGTAGCTCTGTTGCTCTAAATCAACAGCATGCAAAAAGATGTAGATCCCTTCATACAATGTGCTGAAATGACAATAGATGAATTTTCAATCATACCTTGGTGAGATGTAGAAGCAAGAGCTTCTTCCTCAACTGTGTTTTCCTCCTCCATTGAACATGAAGGCTGCTCCTCCAAGGTTTTTCTAGTGCTGGTACAAGTCTCCACCTTCTCAATCTCCTTGAGATCTTCCTCAATACCCTCTAGGGTCTGGAAAAGGAGCAAGGATATCTCCTCTTCTGTCATTCTTCAAAGTAGTGGAGCCATGCTCTTGTTTCTTCTATACAATGCATCTTCTTTGTGAGGGTAGGAAGTGCATGGGTCTTCCTCTCCTTCTTGAAACCTTTTGTAGGTCTCACTGCAACTTTCTTCTCCTTGGAACCCTCTAAGAGTCTCGGTGCATCTTCTTTCTCTTTTCTGATTTACCTCTTTGGAGAGGCCCTTCATAGATCTGAACATTGATGAGAGTAATCTCATTCTTTCCATCATTCCGATCTCTATTTCTTCTCTTCTTTGATACTGGTGTAAATTTCCCTCTTTAGGAGTATCAAGATTCTATTCCAGAGATTGCCTATAGGGGCATTTACTAGATATGTCACCTTTGGAAAAAGGATGAGATCTAGAGGCTACCTAGCCATCTACAAAATCTGCCTATAGAGCTTGAAATATTCCCCCTTCAGGGATTCAACACTTTGGCTTGAAGCCATAGGCTGAGCCAAAGATCTTGCTCTGATACCACTATAATGTTCCCAAAATGGATTTCTCAGCAAGACATGCCTAAAAATACATTTTTCAGGAATGTTTGCTTAAGATATCATAAAAATTGTTTATAAACACTCATAAACCAATTCCAAGCACTGCATAAACCTTTACTCAACTTTTATTCTCAAAAGGCGAGGAAAAGTAGCTTTTCATGCCCTAAAATGACTGTATTTAGAACTATGCGTAAAAATAAGGGTCATGGATCTGGGATATGTTATATTAGGTCAATATTTATTGACATGCCAAATTTCAGAAGAAAAGAAATTGTTTTTTCTAAGTTAAACAGTTCCTCCTCCCCAAACTAGGCTTAAAAACCCTGATTTCCCATGACTTGGAAGATGCAGAAATTTACTGAAGCAAGGGAAGCGCATTTTCTGAAGGTGTAAGATGTAAAAAAGTATGAACAATCAGAAAATTATTTTAATAACATGGCATAAGCATTAAGCAAGGTTAAAAAATGGTTTTACATGAAAAATCCCTCAACATTGAGGTGCTGCAACACAAGAGAATGACCCAGAAACCCTTCAACATTAGTTATAGGAGGATGGAGATTTTTTTTATTAAATTAAATATATGCAACTGATATTTACATTAAAATAGAGATATATAATAAATAAAAATGCCCAAAGGGCTCTTTATTACATTCCCCTTGGGGATTTCAGCAATACATGAAAATGCCAAAGCAGATCTGAGTTTTACTGCAGCATGATTTAGAAATTTTGAAGTTAAAAATCCAGTGAATAAATCAGATCAGAAATAGACATGGATTGTTTGGCCAATCCATGGATACACTTGATGCAAGGAGGCTTCCTTCACATCAGAGATCTAGCTCCAAAATGATGCCAAAAACCCTGCAACACTGCTCCTTCAGCAATAACGCAGATCTGGGGAAGGAAATGTGCAGTATAACATGAAAAAAATATTGTCCTAATGCCAAGATCTGAAATGAGGCTCCAATCTTCCAATATAGCCCTTCAATGGATTAGAACCCTCCTCCACTGAAAAGAAGTACTGAAATGCTCTAGATATGAAAAGATCTAAAATCCACTTGATGCAGCTTACAAAAGAAATCAAACCCTAAATAGGATCCGCATTGCAGTTGGAAGTAGAAGCTTGGAAAAATGCTGGATAATGGATCAATGCAGCACATCCTCCTCCAAAGAGTTACTCCATGGAAGGAGAGATGATTCCTAAACAGGAAACCCTCTTCCCTTTGGCTAAACAGCCAAGAGAACTTGAGTTGCTTAAGCAACCTCAACTTTGAAATATCATCAACAACCCTTTCTTGATTCCTCTCACTCCCTTTTATAAAATGAGGATGTGCAAAACCCTAAACCACTTCACTTGAATTAGCCCCTTTCACACTGATGTCCTCCTAAAAATGTGCAGATCACTTAGGAGATTCAATGCACCTGGAATGTCTTGTGATTTGGTCCTGTTGACCTAGTCAAATAGCTCAGTCCTATTCACACACAAGTGGTTTTTATGCAACTAGCTCATATTTAATCTTGTTCACATTGAGCATGTACTTATTTTTAGATCTAAGGAGTGTAACATGTCCTCCATTAGTCTATTATTCACAAACATGAAAAATAAAACAAAATTTTAATATTCCAATTAGCTTAGCTAATTTAGGAATATTACAGAGAGAGCCATCTATTGCACCAAATATTAATCTATTCTTCAATTTTGGATATAAACCATCTCTTGTTTTTTATTATGTATGTATTGGGATTCAAATAGAAACCAAGATATTTTATGCCTTCCTCAATATGTGAGTATGCCAATGGGAGTAGTTCAATGATTCAATGGATTTTATCTTATTCCATATCTAAAACTAACATAAAATGTTTTTTAAAATTGATATTCATACCTAAGGCTTTCTCGAAAGTGGAAAGAATACTTTTAAGGCAAGCCACCTTATAAATTTCCCCATTACAAAATATTAAGACTTCATCAGCGGAGAGAAGATGAGAAACTGTAATGGCTCGGGTCATGAAACATCCTTGGAATTCACCATTGGACTTCGCCTCCATTATAAGTCGACTAATCCCTTCAGTAATAAACATAAATAAGAGAGGAGACTCAGGACACCCTTTTTAAAGACCCATTTATGCATCAAGGAAAGGCAATGTAGCTCCATTAATAAGAACATCAAATGAGACTGTTTGCATGCAACTCATAACCCATGTGATAAAGTAAAGGCTTAATCCCACATGAGTTATAAGTAACCTTAGATAGATCTAATCACCTGATCATATTCCTTTGACAGGTCAATCTTAAAGAAAACTCGGTTTAAAATCATTGTTTTCAATCTCTTTAGACCTTTCTCAACCACTCCAATAGCCTCATGAACCTGTCTCCCTTGATGGAATCCAAATTGTTCCATATAAATGGCTTTAGATATGATGGGCTTGAGGGTTTTTTAAAGTTTCAAGTTGGTAAATCATTATAGGGGATATCACTTCCTTGAACAAATATAACCAAACTTGTTTTCATTTTAGAATTTCCATTTCACCTTAGAAAGACCAAAAACGACAAAAGTTAAGAAATAGGGTATCTTGCACATATAGTGCGCCGCACTTCATCAGCTTACGATTCCCGGATTGACAAACTAAATGCAACAATTTAGGACACACTAAATTGACCAAACAGCTACCATCCAAAAAGAACCTCCTGAACTTGGCCAATGTAAGCATGAGTGGCCTCCATCTACTCCAATGTATGGATGATTCCTTCCTCAAATTAATTACCCTTTGTTTCTTCAAATCCATGGAGCAGCTCCCTTGCACCATGAAGGTGCCATCCTCCATCACTACAGCAAATTCTGTCAGCACAATATGTGTAGTGAGAGTGGGTAATGCTGAAAATGGGAGAATGTCTCTTTCCTCCTTAAGTCTATCCCAAACTCTCTCCACTGTAATAGACCCCTCCAAATTATCCACCCCTCTGAGATCTAAGAGTGGTGCTATCTGATGTGGAGCATTCCTCATCATCTCCTGATCTGGTGGTCTCCCTGGTGGATTTCCTCCATGTAATGAGACATCAATGTCAAGAGTAGACTGTACATATGGATGGACAACCTTGTCCCTGCCCTCACAGCGCAAATCAGTATGCCTCTTCTTTGCATTAGCTCTCTGAAATATATAGGGGTGTGTGCTTCTCATCATGTGATGCTGACCTTCCTCCCTACCTTCTCCTTCCATCTACAATGTTTCACAATCATGTTGTTCATTGATTATGCCTTGATCTCCACATATGAGATCCTGGGGAATTTCTTGCAATGATACAAGAATCCCTCTTGTGGGATCAAGTGCTCCATCTACCTCTGCATGAGGTGCTAGATATGCTCTAGATATGACAGCGTTGTTGCCCTCATCCTTCTCTTCCTCTTCAATATGAATTGGAGTCACCTTCTCAATAAGAGGATCCTCTTTTGAAAAAGGGATCTTCATGCCCTCTTGTTCAAAAATATGAGATAGAGGTCTTGCCTCAAGCAAGGTATCATGCAATATGTTAGCCTCATCAATAGTTTTCTGAAGTGGATTTGGGTGTATAGATTCCTCCAATATATGCAAAGGTTTTGTTTGTTTTGGTTTCACTAGTGATGTTTTAGAATGTTTTCCATCAAACCTTTCCACTAATCTCTTAGTGAACCTTGCATAAGAAGAAGTATTTGCATTTCTTAATGAAAGAGACTCAAATATCCACCAAGCATAGGCCTTACCTTCAAAATGTAGTGTTGCAACTTTGATGGCTTCCTTTTCAGAAACTTGGTGCAGTTGCAAATATGTGTGTAACTCCTCCACCCAAGCTCTAGCTGAACATGTTGGTGATCCATAAAAAGTATATAGGAAAAATCAACCCATGTCATGTTGCTTGCTCCTCTCCACCTTGAACTTGAAAAACTCTTGGAAAGTGATATGATCTCTAAACTTCTTAGTTTGAGATTCATATTCTTGCAGATAATCACTAAGAGCTTCCCTCCTAGGCATTTCTTCTTCTTCCATCTCCCTCATAGCAGATTTGGGCATATGACTACGTTGTGAATCATAGTGTGTAGCTACATGCTCACACTCATCATGTGAAAATCTAGAGTTTTCTTCAAATCCAAACTCCTTTGGAGATTCTCTCTCTCTTCTCAATTCTTGAGATCTCCCTTGATATTCTACATAGTTTTAAAGAGAAGATGTGAGAGCTCCTCCTCCTCTCTTCCTCCAAATAATGGAGTCTTATTTTTGTTTTTTCTGTACATCTCCTTCTTCTTGTGAAAAAATGCTTCTCCTTATGGTGACATATTGGCTGAGATCCACAGGCTGAGCCAACATTATGCTCCGATACCACTGTAATATTTCCAAATGGGGAATGTAGCAATACATGAACAAAAAACTGGAAATAGCAGTGTAAATAAACTCATGAACATTGGATACCAATATGGAGACATAACATTGTGTATTAGATCATCAAATCAACATAAATAGTGAGGCATAATTCATGTACAATGAGGGAACAAGCCTCCCATAAACAATCACTCCACAAATGAGCTACTGTCACAATACAAAAATGTCGGAGGCTGCTACAGCATAGTTATAAACACACTGCTACAGCAAAATAATGTACAAAATATGTAGGGCTATTATATGCCTCAAAATATATGCCCAATACAGATCTAGGGTCAATACAAAACTCCTACAAGAACCCGGAAAGGATTTTTCAGAAAATACACCCTATACAAGATGGGATCTCAAGCCCTATGGCTGAAGATTCACTGAAAACTGAAGCACAAGAGTGTAGAAGGTTGAAATATAGCAGATCTGATGTAGATCCCATCAAAGGTCTCCTCCCATGGAAGGATGAAATATAGCATATCTGATGTAGATCCCCTCGAAGGTCTCCTCCCATGGAAGGTTGAACCCTCCAATCACAAGAAAACACTTCAAAGGAGCCACAGGATCTGTCACTGAAGCTGCCTTCCAAAATAACACAATTCCCAGCTAGAACAGCGCTGGAAATGATTGGAAATATTTGGCCTGATGCCAAAGATCTGAAATATTCCCAAGATCTCTCCAAATTTATCTCCTAAGAAAAGGAAACCTTCCTCCTATGAGAAAATAGCTCAGAAAGAGGGTTTCTAACCCCTCCACTGCAACACCCTGCAACACACACAATAACCTGCAGAAACTACGATGATGAAGAAATTTGTAGCTTGGCCTGAAAACCTGAATGTGGAAATGAATACAATACTCTTCCAAGAGGCCTCTCAAGGAAAGAGGTGGGATTCCCGCTCGGGAACACCCAATGCTAAACAGCACAGCAACCCTGCTAAATAGCAAGAGGAAGCAAAAGTCTAAGCAAACCAATATCAAAATAATAATCTAAAAAAATATCCCCATATGGCTGCCATCCTCTTCCTTATATAAATTATGAGCTTACTTGCCGTTGGCCCCACTTAATTAGGTCATTTCCTCCACTAGATAAATCTCCCTCCAAAACTATGTTATTCTTCATTTAATCTCCACTCCTCCATAACAGTGTTGTTGACTTGGTCAAAGTTGACTGAATCAACATGATCTAATCCCTGTTCATACTTGTAGGTGCTTTATTTAGTTTCTACAAAGGTTTTCTTTCACACTTGAAGTGTTTTTATTGTTGTTGAAGAGTTTTATGCACCTCCCCATCCACTTATTTACCTACCTAGTGATAAAACAAACTATAATATTCCATTTAGATGAAGGCTAAATTTCTAGAATATTACACAGATGGAAGAGACCTTCAGCAGCAAGTACAAAGACTAATATAGGTCCAAGGGAACTAAGGATGAGATATTTAGGATGACTCTAGGGGCTAATGAATCCCTAGAAGATTATGAAGAGAGGTTTCAATTGAAATATAAGAGAGCCAAATGTACTCTTGATCTTGACTCACTTAAACTTGTACTTCTTCGAGGGATCAGTGAAGAGATGATAGAAACCTTGAATATGTTATCAGGAGATATCTACCAACAACCCTATGAAACAATCAAAACTGTCTTCTAGAACCATTCTAGGGAATTTAGGAAGAATTTCATAGCTATCCAAAGTACATCCAATACCCCTTACTATTCCACCTTCATAAAACATGAGATTGGAAACATGTTAGAGGACTTCAAGAGTGACATGTTGCACACCTTTTCTTTGCAAATGGACACAATGTAGGTTAAAAGGAAGTAAGAGGAAGTAGAGAGAGCCCTGGCCATATTTTGTCCTAGATGTACTAGGAAGCACCCAAGAAATGAATGTTCACTGAATTTCATAGAGGTTTTCTTAGTCTGTGAAGAGAATCATGCTACAGACAAGTGTCCCTTCATACCTGGACTTAAAGTTGTACATCAAGGTGGGGAAACAATGCCAGAGCAACTCTGTTTCATCGACCAGAGAAGGCCTCAAGGCCCTCGGCCATATCAACAAGGTATGCAAGGTGCACCTTACTCATTAGGGGAATTTTGAGGTCTAAAATGGTCCTCCTAAGGAAATTATAAAATAATAGTGGAAATAATAAAGTAATATTTAATGACATCATCAAATTTTAGAGGGAAAAAAAGAAAAAACTACTTTTTCAACTTATTTCCCAAATTTTTTACTCAAATTTCGAGTGGGAGTACTCGTTGGATGCAAAATTTATTATCTCATCCAAGGAGTACCCATGTTGCATACTTTCAATGGACCCTGCGACACGAAAAATGAGAAATACATGAAAAATGTGATTGCAATCACGTTTTTTCATGTATTTCACACTTTTCCATAGTAGGGTCTATCAAAAGTATGCAACATGGGTACTCCTTGGATGAGGAATTAAATTTTGCATCCAACGAGTACTCCTACTTGAAATTTGAGTAAAAACTTTGGGAGATAAGTTGAAAATACGAGTTGAAAAAGTAGTTTTATTTTTTTATTATTTTTTAATATTTTTACCCTTTTACTTAAAAAATGGTGAATCATCCCCCATGTTTGACATCATCAACTTGAATCCTATTGGTTCTTATAGATTTTATTTTGGTTGTACATTTTTCTTAGGATGCCCATTTTAGACCTCAAAATTCCCATAATCCTTACTATTACAACAATCAGAGTGCACCCATGAAACGTTGGTACACCCCCACTCCTATATCTTGGTCTACACCTCCTACTTGGCCTTCCAACCCTTCATATCATCCTTAGCCAGTAAACCAACCATTTCAGCAAAATTCTCCACAACAACCTCAGTGGAACAATCCATACCAAGGGTGGAGGCCTCAACAAAATCAACTACCTGCTCTAATGCCTCCACCCCAACCTCAACCTCAGCTTACTCATGTTGCTCCACCTAGGCTACCTATACCTGCACAGCCCAATCCAAACCCAAACAAAAGACAGGCATAGCATTCTCCCAGTGGAGAAACATCACATCCAACTTATGCTGTGGAGATACAGGAGGTTAATCTCAGGTCGGGAAGAGTACTCCAGACAACCATCCCCCATCTCCACCTGTAGAGATTGAGGAGGAAAAGGAAGAAGACAACACTCAGATCCAACAACCTCCTTTTCCCGAGCGCTTGATCCACCCTGGTCATCACACCCTAGAGGAGACTGAACTCCTGGGAGAATTAGAAAATTTGTGTGTAAAGATACCACTTCTCCGGGCCATTAAGGATGCCCCTATCTACAATAGGCTCATCAAAGAAAAGTGCTTCAAGGAACCTGGAAGGAGGAAGAGAGATACCCCCACCATCAATGTGGTAGGACAACTGTCTGACCTGATGCTGGGGAAGGTGATATTTCCAAAATACCTAGACCCTGGTAGTCTAGTTGTTGATGTACATATAGATGGTGTCATAGTCCCCAACACTCTAATTGATTTAGGGGCTGCTATCAATATCATGACCAAGAAAAATATGTTGAAACTTAATCTCCAAGGGACTTTGAGAAAAACCACAATAGTTTTACAACTTGCAGATCGCTCCATAGTAACTTTGGAAGGATTTTTTGAGGATGTTATGGTTACCATTGACTCTTGGGAGTATCCTACAGATTTCCTGGTCCTGTAGCCAAAAACCAAGTTTAATGGTTATCCTCTCATCTTAGGGAGACCTTGGTTAGCCACTGCAGATGCTTATATTACTTGTCGGGTCAGAAACATGACTATCAAAAATGGATCTTTGTCTAAACATCTAGTGTTATATCCTCTAGCCCAACCTTCCATTGATCATGATCTCCCTATATGGTTGGAGGATGGATAATATGAATTATATAACACTGCCCCTATGTGTACCATAGATGATATTCTTAGAGGGGGGCAGCTTGATGAAGATGAACTAATCGACCATGCCATTCAAAACCAGTCCTCCACTAACACTCCTCTCAAAACCTTAGTCAAAGAGTCTGAAAGCCAACCTTGGATGGAAGTGCACTCAGTTGATACAACCTATGAAACCACCAAGGCTATTGAGTTTGTCCCATCGAGATCTCTGAAAATCAACCCAAACCTCACGAATGAAGAAGAGAAGCAACTATGCCATCTTTTGAAATAAAATATTGAATCATTTGCCTAGGATTACAAGGACATGAAAGGGGTGCATCCTTTAGTATGAAGGCATCACATTTACATCAAAGAATGGTGCAAGCCTGTGAGACAACCCCAAAGAAGGATGAACCCGACTCTGAAGGACATAGTCAAAGAAGAGTTGCAAAAAATATTGGATGCAGGGTTCATATATCCTATATCCAATAGTGAGTGGGTATCTCCTCTTGTCCTAGTCCCAAAGAAGAATGGGAAGTGGCGAATTTTTGTTGATTATCGAGAACTTAACAAAACCGCCAAGAAAGACCATTTCCCTTTGCCCTTTATAGACCAAGTCTTGGATGGCCTTGCAGGAAAGAAATTATTTTCCTTCTTAGATGGGTTCAGTGGGTACAATCAGATTCAAATCAACCCTAAAGACCAGGATAAGACTACTTTCACCTGCCCTTGGGGTACCTTTCTGTATATAGTCCTACCATTTGGGTTATGCAATTCCCCAGCCACCTTCCAAAGGGTTGTCCTGAGCATCTTTTCTGAGTTAGTCCATGACTCTGTCGAAATATACATGGATGATTTCACACCAGATGGGGATGACTTCCAGGAAGCTCTCTCCAATTTGGGTAAAGTATTAAGAAGGTGCATTAATATTCATCTCTCCTTGAGCCCAGAAAAGTGTGAATTCCTAAAAAAGGCAAGGGTTGTATTAGAACACTCCATATCCCAAGCAGGAATACAGGTAGACCTAAACAAAATCACTATCATCAAAAGGATACCTTCTCCTCAAAAGAAGAAAGATGTCAGGAGTTTCTTAGGCTTAACCGGTTACTATAGAAGGTTCATCAAATATTTTAGCAAGATGGCTTCACCATTATTCGGGTTATTGGCCAAAGATTCTAAGTTTATTTGTTCTGGTCCTTGTCAAAAGGCTTTCGAGCTCATTAAGAAATAGTTGAGTACTTCCCCCATCCTCCGAGGTCCAAATTGGACAATGCCTTTCCACATCCACAATGATGCATCTCACAAAGCTATAGGGGCAGCATTAGGACAATTAGAGGACAAAATAACTCATGCCATTTACTTCATCAACTAGAATTTGTCAAAGGTCGAGCTTAATTATACTGTTACTGAGAAGGAGATGTTAGCCATTGTCCATGCATTGAAAAAATTTAGGCATTATGTAATTGGATATCAGAACTTTGTCCACACTGACCATGTAGCCATCAAGTATTTAATGAACAAACCAGATGTAAATTCTAGGATAATTAGATGGTTGTTACTTTTGTAGAAATTTGATTTGACTATTGTTGATAAACCTGGAAAGGATAATGTTGTTGCAAATTTTTTGTCCAGGTTAGCTCTCCCTGTAAGTGAAGAAGCAATGGTGGATGACTAGCTGCCTGATGAACACCTCTTTTCCATATCAGCACTCTCACCATGGTTTGCTGATATAGCCAACTACTTAGTTGTTGGAAAACTCCCTCCTAATATTTCATTCAGGGAGAGGAGCAGAATCATCAGAAAAAGTGCCCCTTTCACATGGATTGTGGGAAACCTTTTCAAGCTAGGCCCTGATCAAATCCTAAGGAGATGTGTGATGGAGGAAGAATTTTTCGTTATCCTCTCTACATGTCATGACATCCCATGTGGAGGCCACTTTGTTGCAAATAGAACTGCTTAAAAAATTTTGCATGCATGATACTATTGGCCTACTCTTCATCAAGATTCCAGAAGATACACCAGCAGGTGTGATCAGTGCCAAAGGATGGAGAAACCCACACAAAGGGGTGAAATGCCTTTACACCCTCAGGTGTCTCTTGAGCCATTTGACAAGTGGGGCATGGACTTTGTTGTACCTATCGATCCACCATTCGGAAAAAATAAGTATATCATAATCTGCATTGATTACCTGACAAAGTGGGCTAAAGCAAAAGCAGTGAAGGTAGCAACCAAGGAGAAAGTAGCAGAATTTTCGAGGGAGAATGTGTTTTACAAGTTTGGGTACCCCAGAGAAATAGTCATTGATTAGGGAGCACAATTCACCTCTCGCCTCATTGAGAATATTTTGAGGAAGCACAAGATTAAGCATTGAACTTATATTGTCTATCACACTCAGGCACTAACAGAGCTTTAGAGATCATCCTCACCAAGGTTGTGAGTAGCAGCAGAAAAGATTGGGCAGATAGATTGGTAGAAGCTACTTGGGACTACAACACTACTTGGAAGACAACAACAGGATTCACTCCTTATGAACTATTCTATGGTAAGAAAGCTCTACTTTCAGTTGAATTAAAATTCAATACTTTAAGAATGGCAGCTAAATTAAATCTAGATCTATCAAATTCCCAAAAAGAGAGGTTTCTGCAACTAAATGGATTGGATGAGTTCAGAATGCAAGCACTTCTTCACATAGAGGTAGTTCAGCTGCAAAGGAATGTATGGCATGACAAGAACATCAAAGAAAATACCTTCCAAGAAGGATATTGGGCGTTGTTGTATGATTCAAGTTTTAAATATTTTAAAGGCAAGTTGATGACAAGATGGTTAGGACCTTACGCAGTGGAAAAATGTTTTGATAATGATTCAGTTCAAATCAGAACCATAAATGAGGAAGGAATCCCCTTGCTTGTCAATGGTCATAGACTTAAAATTTACAAGAAGCCTTTTTCAAAGGCAGAGTTCATAAATTCAATAAGCAGAGAGGTCTATGTTATGGGAAACTCCATAGTTCCCCACACCTCCTAAAATAATAATAATAATAATAATAAGCTTGTGGGTTGAAAACCTCGATTGAGGTAGCTCACTTTCTCAAATAAAAGATAATAAAGATCCATGGGTGAAAACCTCTCTGGAGTGCCCAAGGTAAGTTTGTGGGTTGAAAACCTCCATGGAGGCAACCCAATTTATTTCAAAAAAGAAGAAGATAAAAACAACAACAAAAAAAAATACATCTGCATCTCTGTGTTTTATGTGTTTTTTGTTTTGCAGGTTGTTAATGGTTTCTAGAAAAACGGGGAAGAATTCATCTTCTTTTCACTTATTCTATATTACCATCCATCCCATCATTCACTCCATTCATCTTCATAACTTCCTCTATCAACTTGTTACACAGCAATTTGTCATCGTCCCTGCAATTCCCCATCCCGCATAATTGGAGGGCTCATTCCGTGACGTGTGAGCAGTGACATGACTTGAAAACACCTTCATGACATCCCTCTGAACATGAGCTTTCATTGCCCTGAAGACATCTCCTTGTGAAAAACCCTAAAAACATCTCTTTTTGCATTGGCGCGAGTAGATAGTTCAGTACCCGGGCCAATGGGGAAAATCCTTCAAAGAGGTCATGCCAATTGGCGCTCTGTCCCAGAGTCTCACTCGCGCCAGCCAATTTAAGGAGTGTTTTTTAAAAATAAATGTCGGAAGTTTCATCCTAACCAATTCATGAACTGGTATCTATCTTGAGTTGGGAGGTTTGGCTCCGGATTTCCATGTAGAGGAAGTGGTTTGCCACCTCTCATGGAAGCTTCCTTGAGGATAGGGCCAATCCCATGATTATAGGGATCCCAACTCCCCTTCCTCCATCTATAAAAGCTTGCCCATCTCCATTGCAAGATAGTCTTCAAGTCTCCAAGTTCCCAAGAGCCTTATGCTGCAGAGCCTTGATTCATTCCCTTAAGGCCAAATCCAAGCAAGGAGATTAGTGTCGAGACATCCGGAGAGAGAGGTTTGTCCCATCCCTGACAGGCTTTATTGAGACACGTTCTGTTGGTGACCCTCCAAAGGATAATTCAGCATCAGGGCTATGGTTGTATTCTTCTTTGATTAATTAATGATAAGCGACTATTGGTTATGGTTCCACTCTTGTTCTTGATGATGACCATGATTTATGCCTTCTCTGACTAACATATAGTTGCATATACTGGATTTTATGCTTGCGTTTGTTTTGTTTCTTGCGTGTGCAGGTGTCCGATCACGGAGATCATGAGGATTGTGATCTGCCGGAGCTAAGGAACGGGAGCACTACTTTCTCTACAAGTGACATCGTTGGATTCTAGGTAAGCCTCCATCGCTAGTTGGTTTATATGCAATTAGGAACCTGCACTATAGTGTGTGACGATTGTTGCTAGACCCGGTCTGGGCTAGTAGGGATCGCCTCTATCCGCAGAGGGGATTTACCTCCACAACAAATTTGCAACTCCGCTAGGGAGCGTTAGCTTGTTGTTGTTTTGCTTTTTAAACTATAGACGGAGCCTGAAGTTAGCCAGATAGACTTCGAAACGCTATTGCTCTGCATTAGCGAAGTAGATCAAAGCTGCTTCAGTCAATCTCCGGTTTAGTTTATGAACTGAACACTTGGAGTATTGTCTTTTCTTTTCGGTTGTTTCTCGATTTTTCTTGCTTGATTGGCTCTTTTGGCTGGATCTTTTTCTGTTTGGCTTTTGGTTCAGCCCCAGAGGATCAGATCTGACCTCTGCTTTTCCGAATTTTCACCTTTTCATAGTTGGCTTGATTGGCGCGGTTTACACCCTGACAGTCGTGCCAATTGGCGTGGGTTTCCGGTTCATCACTCGCGCCATCCCCTGTCTGGCATGGATTACAGCCAGACAGTCGCCATCTTCTATAGGTGCTAGGGTTTACCCTTGTTCGAAAGCTTCTTTTGGTCAGTACTTTTCTTCTGGGTTTTTTTTGGATTCTGCTTGAAGTGGTGAGTCTGGTCTTTGTTGGGAGAAATTATTTGTTTTTTCATTTTCAGGCGTTGGCGTTTGTTGTCAGTTAGCAACCCGTGCCAATTGGGCATTGGCACTAGTTTTCAGTGAGAAAGTCGCGCCAGTTGGCGCTAGTTGTCAATGTACAAGTCGTGCCAATTTCAGTGTGTATGAAAATTGAGATTTTTTCCCTAAATCCTTCACCAGTGTGTCTTTCCCTTCCGGTCTTTTCCCTGTATGAGCATAGATTACATTGCTCATTGTTTGGAATGTCTTATTTCCATGATTGCTTGATGTAAAATGGAATGAATGCCTTGTTTTGATCTCATGCTTTGGAAGTCCTCTTTGTGTTTGACTTCATATGTCTTGTCACCTTTTGAGGAATTTCGTTACAAAAGTGTTTTGAAACAACGATTGCATTCTTAGTGTTTGTTTGCATCCCTTTTGCCTTCATCCTTCATTAAGGAGATTTGCGTTCATTTAGTTTTCGTCTCAAAGCTTTCTTTTCATTAAAATGCATTAGATCACATTGCATTGAAAAGTATTTTTGAGATTTATCATTGAACTTAGATCACATTGTTTAATGATTGAAAGCTAGAAATCGCTTTGATTGCATTCTCTTTTATTAAAAGCATGCATTAAGTAGATTCTCATTTCATCGAAAAATGCATTGAGTGCATTCTTCTCATTTGAAAAGAAAAAAAAAAGGAAATTGTAGATAGATTACAATTGCATAGTTTTCGAAAAAGAGGATTTTGCATAGATTACATTGCATTATTCGCATTGTTGAATGTTTTAGAATACTTGTGGATAGTGAAAGTCATCTAGTTTGGAAAAAGTTTCGTTTTCAGTGTTGTTGTTTGTTGCATCATTGCTTGAAGCTCTTCCCTTAACCAGATAGCATTCATCGAATTGAAAAGATTTATTTTCTCATATATCTACATATAGGAGATTGTCATATGACATTCACTAGGGCCTGAAAACTGAAACGTAATTGAAGATAAACATTAAAATTTATTCAATTTACACTAAGGCAGCATTGAAACATTAACGAAACACATTTAGAGGTCTAGGCTAGAGACGTGTTCCGGCGTCTTAAAACCTAGTAGCTGTCGTTCGCCTCTTGGCTTTAGACAGCACTAGTACGGACTTGTGCTCCCCGTACCGTCGAGTATATAAAGGGAGACCCCACTAGGTTTCTATCCTTTATCCATAGGAAGCCGAGTCTGCTGCCCTATACCCGTGATACACCGGACACAACATTCGGGGAGATTGCCTGCACGTACGTTAAGTCCTTGGTTGATTTCTCTTTCATTTTGAAACCAAGGTGTATATTGCAGTTCACGGTTATTTGGTACACCCTTTGCCTAGTATTCCTCAGTAGTCATTTGATCTTTTCTGACTCTTTAAATTTGAAAGGATCACCAAGCGCTTGTCCTTTCACGCTTGCTTCAAAACTGAAAGAGATAGAGTCATCTTTCATCCGTTTCTCGACTCTTAAAACATGAAATGGTGAAGTTTCTAAGTTTCAATGTGGTAAAATAAATCACCTGCGATCACACGCCCTGTTAGAATTTGCTTGTTGGTCGTTTGATTGTGTGCCTTGGTTTTCAACCCATGTGCGGTTTTGAGTTGTTTTGATGGCAACTTTTCCACAGTTCACCAACCAAGGAATCCCCTCTGAAGGGAATCCTGGTACTTTTCCTCCTTTTGGGAATGTTGGTGCTCCTTATATGGCAACGTTGTCCCTTCCTGGGTTAACTGTTGGGTTGCCTGTTTGGTTGTTTTCAACCTCTGTGGTCCCGAATGTCTCAGCTTTTGTTCAATCAGTTCCTCTGCCTGAACAACATCATGTTGATTCTAAGGTGGACCTCTCCCCTTCTTCTCCTGTTTCTGCGTCCTCCTCTTCTACTGCGCCTGGTGAAAGTCTGGATTCTAGTAACCAGGTGGCTAAGAAGAAGAAGAAGAAGTCTGATAAGCGAGAGGCTAAAAGTGCATCTACTGCTTCTGAAACATATCCTATTGATAAACCTTCCAACCCTCCGCGGAAATTCAAGTTCCCTTGCATGTTGTGCATTGGAGACCGTCTTCTTCAAGATTGCCCTGGCATTCCCAAGGTTCTCGAAGTATGGTCCAACGGTCGTCCGCCGTTGCCTTTGGCTTCTGGGAGTCAAGTTGGGGGCACGTCTTCAACTGGTGTTGGTAAGACTCCTAAGAAACAGGGTAAGCTCACCAATCCCTGTAAGTTGTGTGAAGGGCACCATGCCATTCACCTTTTTCCGTATATGGATGAAGCCAAGCGATTTTTGGACAACTCAACCAGTTCTACACCATGCCTTCCAGCTGGTTATAATCGGCTTTCTTTGAGTCCTCCACCAGTTGACCCTACGATTGGTCAAGAGTCATCCTTGGTCGATCCCACTCCCTTGGAAATTCCCATTCAGGAATCTGTTCCCGACCAATCATTGGTCGTGGGATCGGTTGAGCTGGTCCCTTCTACAATGCACTAGGTCTTTTTCATCGAGAGTGGATCTCATTCCCCCCAGGTTCTTCTTGTTTCTTTGGATTCCTCAAACTTGGAGAAATATTCTCCTGTCCCTATATCTCAAGAAGCTGCTCCTCCGCCTCCCGTGATGGAGGTTCCGGAGGATACCCCTCCCACCTTCGAGATGGAGGTCATGGAGGATGCTCCTTCTTCTTCCATAACACCAGAGGAAGACCATCTTGGTTCGATGGTAGCCCCTCCGAGTAGTTTGGTCGCTTCCTTTGATTGGAATCAATTTGCAGGATACCGCCTTCCATCTTATGTGCCTTTCGAGATCACAGTACAGGTTTTTGGTCTGGTCGTACCCAGCACCATTATAGACGAAGGTGCGTCTGTTAGTGTTCTATCCTCAACTACTTGGAAAGATTTTGGCTCGCCGCCGCTTGCGCCTGTTACGCAGAATCTGTTGGCATTTAACAAAAGAACGAGTCAACCCTTAGGGATCCTTCTAAGGTTACCTGTTACTTTGGGAGGTAAAACCGTCCATATGGATGTGATGGTTGTTACAGGCCCCTTGGATTTCAATATTCTCTTGGGGCGTGATTACACCTATGCCATGGGAGCACTTGTCTCCTCCCTTTTTCGTGTGGTTTTTTTTCCACATGAAGGACGGATCGTGACCATTGATCAGCTTTCGTTCTTTGGTCCTGATGTGGCAACTGGTCCGCCATCATCCCTTCCTGGTTTTTATCCACCTGTTGTATCTGCCCCACTGCAGGTCAACTATGTGGCTACCTACCCCGTGCTCGTACTCAGTGATGATGTCGTCGTGCATGGTGTGCTGGGGGCATTGGGTCCTGATTTCCAAGATGTTGTTCTCCCATCCGGTGTGGAAATCTTGGAAGCCATGAATTCTTGTTTATTATGATGAGATCAATCGGAGCATGGCTCGTTTTCCTGTGTCAAGCTCCTTAAAAAATGAAACCAGGTTCTTGGAGCACAATTTTTTTTTCTTGTGTCAAGCTCCTTAAAAAATGAAACAAGATGGTCGGAGCACAGTTCGTTTTCTTGTGTCAAGCTCCTTAAAAAATGAAACAAGCTGGTCAGAGCAGAGTTCGTTTTCTTGTGTCAAGCTCCTTAAAAAATGAAACAAGCTGGTCGGAGCATGGTTCTTTTCTTGTGTCAAGCTCCTTAAAAAATGAAACGAGGTCTGTCAGAGCAGAGTTCCTTGTCTTGTGTCAAGCTCCTTAAAAAATGAAACAAGGTCATTGGAGCAGAGTTCCTTGTCTTGTGGCAAGCTCCTTAAAAAATGAAAGAAGGTCATTGGAGCATAGTTCCTTGTCTTGTGCCAAGCTCCTTAAACCATGAAACAAGGTGTTTTGAGGATAGTTCTTTTAATGTGTCAACCTCGTTAAAACAATGAAACATGTTTCCGTTCAATTCGAGTCTTTGATAAGATCTCGTAAAATCCCAGTCGAGTCTTTCTCTCGATCTCGTAACTTGAACCTTCACTCCATCTTCCTTTCATATGGACTGAAGCTTGGGGGGCATGTACCTCGAATTGAGTCACCATGCTGGGGGCATGCTTACTTTTTCAAGCATAGTTTGTTTCCATTTCAAGCTTGTGTAAAAATGAAATCGGTTTCAAGCATAGTTTATCTTTGTTTCAAGCTTGTGTAAAAATGAAACTAACTTCAAGCAAAGTTTCCTGATTTCAAGCTTGTGTAAAAATGAAACCTTTCCCATTTTACCTCTTGTGATCGCCATTTTATCAGCCTTTTTGCCAGTTGAACCTTGGTTTTCTCACTCCATCGTCATTATTTTCTTGGCCGATTATATGCCTTCACTTGGTTGTTTTACCTGTTCCTGAGGAACCGCTACGATGAGTGGTCTTGTTAGCCAGCCTCTTGACCTTTATTTGTTTTGAGCAGTTCCACCATCACCGGAACCAGTTGCTACCCTTTATACCGCTCGTTCTGACTCCCTAAACATGAAAAGATTGCCAAGGCCCTTGTCGTTTCGATCTTGTTAAAGTGGCCCCGAAACAACATCTACCCAGTATACGTTTACCCCTTTTTCGGGCTGGGATAAATTATTTATGAAAAAGAAATACCCTAGCCTATTGCAACTAGGAGGTTTTCTCAGACATAGTTTTCTACCTTTTCGGATCTGAGAAAATATTTACGAAAAGGGACCGTTGGAGTTTACTTTTCCGTTGTCTTTTCAAACTCTCTAAACATGAAAAGATGTCGATTTATTCCTTTGTCAGACTCGTTAAACCTAAATGACATCGGAAATTGTCAATCATGACGTTATTCGAGTCGCTCCTTCCTAGGGCTCGTTAAATGTACTAGGATGGATTCGTCCGAAGGACAGACTTATATGACAAGCATATGGTATCCTCTTCAATCTTGTGTAAAAATAAAGAGGTACTCGCCAGAAATGGTGGGGGAAAATGGAACCAACATCATTGTCGTGTCGGCAGTATGTCGCTCTTGAACATGGCACTTGTCTGCATTCGTGTCGGGTTGGGGACATCTCATCTCACTTTTTCACTTACCTCCGTGGGTTTGGGTAATCCCTTTTGACCTCTCATCTGCTCTTTGCCTCGTCACTATGACCTCTGATATTTTGATGTCAAATACTGCCAAACTCACTGTCGTGCCGCCATATTTTCAAGAGAATTTGACCTCTGCAAGTATCAACCTTCCTCTGATTCTCATCTGATCGTGATTCACAAAGACATTATGTTCCTCTGTCTCGCGTCGATGATGTGGGAAACACTATGGCCCACCTTCGATCAAGGTCACTTCCTGTCGACTTCAGCTCGTTATCCAAGAAGCTGATCTAGAGACTCCCTTCTGGTACCTTGGAGCCTGCATGCCTCAATGGCAGGTTCTTCGCATTCGACGTGAGGTTTTCATCATTGGCCTCTGATCGAGTGATTTTGTAGGTGTTCGACGTCAGCTCATTGTTCACATGCCGTATATTGTACCTGTAGTATCTTGAGGACCATTGGCATTAATGGTGGTACCTCTCGCGTCTGTTAACAGCTTTCATCATTGGCTGGTAATCAGACGATGTTATTGCATGTTCGACTTCAGCTCACTTATTCGCATGCTTGAAATTGTACTTTTTTCGGGTCGAGATGGAGCGCAAGACCCTGGATTCCTGTCTGTTATAATCCAGGCTGCGATTTTGTGGATTATTATGATTAGTTACATGACTCACTGATTGGATGGCTGCGACCATACCTGAGTCTATTTATCGATCCTCACTGGATGGCTGCGTCCATACCTTGGATCTGGATTATTGTATACTCTGTTATGGATGGCTGCACCCATACCATATATATATCATGTGTCTGAGATATCAGTTGTATTTCTCTACGCAGGTTTTCCGACGGCGGTGTTTTCAGTTGGACACGTTCTCGTAAAGCATTTCACCCCTCTCTCTCTCTCGGGCCTCATGCTTTAGGGGGGCATCTGTTACACAGCAATTTGTCACCGTCCCTACAATTCCCCATCCCGCACAATTGGAGGGCTCATTCCGTGACCTGTGAGTAGTGACATGACTTGAAAACACCTTCATGACATCCCTTTGAACATGAGCTTTCATTGCCCTGAAGACATCTCCTTGTGAAAAACCTTAAAAACAGCTCTTTTTGCATTAGTGCGAGTAGACAGTTCAGTACCCGCGCCAATGGGGAAAACCCTTCAAAGAGGTCACGCCAATTGGCGCTCTGTCCCAGAGTCTCACTCACGCCAGCCAATTTAAGGAGTGTTTTTTAAAAATAAATGGCAGAAGTTTCGTCCTAACCAATTCATGAACTGGTATCTATTTTGAGTTGGGAGGTTTGGCTCCGGATTTCCATGTAGAGGAAGTGGTTTTCCACCTCTCATGGAAGCTTCCTTGAGGATAGGGCCAATCCCATGATTATAGGGATCTCAACTCCCCTTCCTCCATCTATAAAAGCTTGCCCATCTCCATTGCAAGCTAGTCTTCAAGTCTCCAAGTTCCGAAGAGCCTTATGCTGCAGAACCTTGATTCATTCCCTTAAGGCCAAATCCAAGCAAGGAGATTAGTGTTGAGACATCCGGAGAGAGAGGTTTTTCCCATCCCTGATAGGCTTTATCGAGACACGTTCCGCTGGCGACCCTCTGAAGGATAATTCAGCGTCAGGGCTATGGTTGTATTCTTCTTTGATTAATTAATGATAAGAAAATATTGGTTATGGTTCCACTCTTGTTCTTGATGATGATCATGAGTTATGTCTTCTCTGACTGACATATAGTTGCATATACTGGATTTTACGCTTGCATTTTTTTGTTTCTTGCGTGTGCAAGTGTCCGATCATGGAGATCGTGAGGATTGTGATCTGCCGGAGCTAAGGAACGGGAGCACTACTTTCTCTACAAGTGACATCGTTGGATTCCAGGTAAGCCTTCATCGCTAGTTGGTTTATTTGCAATTAGGAACCTGCACTATAGCGTGTGATGATTGTTGCTAGACCCGGTCTGGGCTAGTAGGGATCACCTCTGTCCGCAGAGGGGATTTACCTCCACAACACACCTCCATACACCACAGTCCTCCATTCCTGAGCAAAATGTAGTAAGGGAAACAACACACAAACAGACTGCTACAAACATCAGGAAGCTCCTTCGAAAACAAAGTTGTTCAAGGATTTCCAAGAATAAAAAGAAGGAAAGCTACATAACAGACTCCAGGAGAACGAGAACGCCACCCATGGCATCTCAAGCACCCCACACAACATTCACAGCAGAGAAAAACAACAAGCAAAGATTAGCAGCTCACCCAAGAAGCTGCTCATTCAAATTATAGGAATATGGTAAGGAACGCAACATATAAAAGGCTTGTCTCCAACCTCCAGCTCCTACAACCGCCTTGGAAACTGTTAGGAATATGTAATCAGCAAGATTGGCAAAGTTCGATCACAGAAACAACATTGTTTCAACCACTTTGGGATTCTAGGATCTAGCCCTCCTGAATCCGGAGAGGGATCTCTCCAATAAGTGCAAATATGGATTTGTCTTTGAAGTTTGGGGTAATAATATTAGGCTAGTTATGAAGGCCAAGGGTTTGTTTTGTTTTTGGGTAGTTGAGCATGATTACCGCTTGATGCAGAAAGTCCTAAATGCAAAGAGTTTCAAAGGTGAGAATTGCAAGCAATGAGAGTAAGTTTCAGCAAAAAAGATAGATAATTACAGGTTTTAGTCCATTGGGCTATGGATTCATAATAGGGTTTAATTGGAACAGCAAGAGGCAACAGTGGTCCATGGGGAAAGTCATCTATGTCTAAGGATCTCTTTGAAGTTTGATTTATGGAATGAAATGATAAATTAAGTAGGAGAATTAAACAGATGAGGAACAAAGAGTAGCCCAGGATCTGGTAAGTACTTCTAAACTAGCCAGCCTTTGACATAGACTCAAGAAAAACATAAAAGTAAACTAGGATGTGGTAAGTACTTTTAAACTAGCCAGCCTTTGATACACTTTCAATAGAAGACACTTTAAAACAAAGGGAAACTTGAAGGCAACTTTTGGAGAAGAAACTAGCGGGCCGGGCTCACCACAAATCCTCTCCTAGCTCTGATTTACTTGGTTAATTTCAATACAAACACAAAGATAACATAGAATGGCCTAAGATCTGGTAAGTACTTCTAAACTAGCCATCTTTTAACACATTCCAAGGGAAACATTCAGACAGTTGTGGGGATGAAACTGGGACCAGGGCTCACCATATCTTCCTCAGTTTATCTTCACTAAACATATACTGAAAATAACATTTAATAATAACATTCAGCTAAAACAATAAGACGAGGGAACGCCAACATTCCTATGCTTGAACTGAAAAAATCATTCCTAAATAACACAATTTAGAAGAAAACATTCAGATAAATATTTTCAGTCGGAGAAGGTTACTGATGTACAGAAGGTCCTAACTCTATGCATGTTGTTATTTATAAGAGAAAATGGAACACAGTGTAAACAGGAACAAAATGACAAGTTACAATAAGAAAAACATCACCGTCAACATAGACCAGGATCCCATAAATCAGCTTGTATTGATGCTCCAAACCAGTTACAGCTTTAAGTCCAGTGCTTTAGTTTAGCAACCATCTACACATCTCAGCCTAACCTATCTATCACCAGCAGAGCTCCAAGAGCCAGTGAACACTATTTACAATTAGAAAATTAAGCTCAAGTGTATATCAAATTTCTGCAACCAACCCCTCTCTCATCTTCTACAATAGTATATATAGAAGAATAAGGAGGTGAGATCTGATAAAAGATCTCAATTACAATTAATACAGATTTAATGGTTTCTTGGCCTTTGGGGGCTCAATGAAGAAACTTACATAGGTGTCCTTTGTATTAAATGTTTTTACATAAAGATTAAGCTCGGTGGGAGCTTTTGTTGACCTTTGAGGCTCAGTGTGGCGTCGAAGTAACTCTGCAGATGTTTGTCATTAATTTTCCTGCAGAATTTACCTTTTGGCTGTGTTGTGAGGCAAATATCCGGTCCTGATCAATAAATTTAGTCTCTGATTGAATACTTTGAGGTACAGGTGGCATTTCAGTAGCTGGGAGGAATCAATTTGCCTCAGATGTGGCGGTGGAGGTGTTCCTATTGATAAAACACTTAACATATTCTTTAAAATGTGTTTTAAATCGGGGATTAGGCTTTTGATAAACATTCTTAGCCGTGATCCCCGCAAATATGTCTTCCATTCTCTTTCCTGGTTCATTTTGATCTTCGTCACTGATACTCTCTGACTGTGATTGACTTGTTGTGTTTGTGAGTGTGCAGGGCTGCGCAGGGGTGATAAGGCATCAATGCCTCATGAATCATTGATAAAACGTGAAATTTGAAATCTGCGAATGATTTCTCTGGTGGATCAAAGGCGGGAGGGTCGTCACCCTCTGCTTCTGAATTTTCTTCGGACATGGCGAAAAAACCATTGAAAACCCTGCAAAATACAAACAAAAATTATGAAATCCATGCATATATAGGCTTACTACTTCAAAAGGCACGTGGAGAGAGCGTGGCCGTTAGATGGCATCATCCAACGGTCAGGATTTGATTAGAGGAGTCAAAGGGAGGGTGGTAGAATCTATTAAATCAGAGTCGTCGATCGCGCAGAGATCGACGGTCAGGAGAGGAGGCATAAGGTCAAAGCGAAAAACGTTGACCGGGCGATGAATCTGGGAGATGAAATATGGGTCGTCGATCTGCAGATCAGATCGACGGCGGAGATCTATTGAAAGCTACACCATGGGCCAGTTAACTGTCGGGCATCTTTGGTGAGCGAAAGCCGTCGGATGGGCAGCCTCAGATCGAACGGTGGACGCCAATATCGCGCGGGGTCCACGTCTGATGTTTAACGCGCGATGGACGAAGGTTTGGTGAATAGTGCCCGAGACACGTGTTGGCCAGCGTATGGAATCACTGCGAAATGGAAGAAAACCGCCCTCCGCTCGAAGGCGGTGTGATGGATACCGCCGGTTTTGGCGACGGCGAGTGGATGGTGGGGACCACCGGGTTGAGGGATTCCGCGCCGTCGATCTGCAGATCAGATCGACAGCGGATAATGATTTAAAAATCAGACTGGCGAAAAGTTATAATATAATAAAAACGTCAAAAATAATATATAAACCAAAGTTTTTATATTTCGGGCGGATGTATTTAATATTCAAAATGGCTTGGCGCCCGTCTGCGGGGCCGCAGGTTACATGGAGGATCATACGACCGGGGGGGTTATGCAGGAAGGGGCTAAGACCCATATATGTCCAAAATGTGGGTTTTTATGGTTTTCAAGGCTAATAATGGGCAACGATAGAGGAAAAAGGGGGAAAAAGGCTAAAATGAGGTAAGTTTGGAAGAAGGGGAAATGGGAAATGTTGCTTGCAGCAGTATTCTTCATTGGGAATCAGCAGGATTTCTGAGTGTAAAATAAACCAGTAGTGAAGATTATGGACAGAGGCAGGAGGCCTCCAAGAGTCTTCAAGAGCCAACACTTTTTAGTAATAAAAGTTGTTCTTTGAAGGCTCAAAAAGTCTTAGCCACCTTTTGCTATAAAAAAATTTATAGGTGGCTAACAGTGGCTCCACTTGGGGATGGTGCCTTCTTGAAGGCATCAAGAACTTCAGACTTTCATTCTCTGGGAGGCTAACCTGTGCTTTATCCATTGGGCTGCCTTTCTTCCTGTAGATGACGTTCTTTTGAAAACATATTGGTAGCCATAAAAACAATGGTTCTTTCATAAACAAGCTTTCTACCTACCCAATCCTACATATCTAACATTTTTTCTTCATTAGAGTGCACTTGGATTGGCAAACTCTTTTACAAAATTTTATTCTTTTAAAAGCAGGAAAACTAATCTATTTCTACTCCTTATTTCTCCATGGACCCAGATTAAACAGTTGAGCCCATATGATTCTCTACCTAATCTACTGTCTGTTGGGATTAGACTGTCCAACAAACTTTATTCTCTGAATTCTACAACAAAAATTAAAAAGCATTCAAGTCAGGATTGAACAGTCTAACTTGATGCTGGTCTATGGCATAAAAACAAGCTGCACATAGACATTTATTTGGTAGAAAATTAAATCAAAAAATGGAATGCTTAAGATCTGAAATTTTCTCACCATGGCCTTCTCTTTTCTTTACAGCTCTATTTTGAATTTGTTTGAGTTGTGTTGTCTTTATCAACTGGTTCGGATTTTGAGCTGATTAGAACCAGATTTACATCTTCTTTGACTCAGAGAATAAAACAAATTTGAGTCATTTTCTATTTGGAAACTGAGGTTCAGATTTTGATCATGTTTGAACCTTTAATTTCTATCCTAAACTACCTACTGATAAGCCAAGATTAAACAGTTTGGAAAATCGATTTCACTATCCTATCAGCGGAAAATTTAAAGCTAATTAGTCAAGTTTAGACAGTTTGACTAACTAGAAGTGTGTTCTTAAGGAGTGGCATTTGAGCTTACACACTTTCGGATTTGTTTCTCTTTTTTGGTATGGGGCTATACCTTTCTTGCTTTCATAATGTGCCCTCTTTTCTTTCTTTCATTGTTTTTTTGTATTTTGATTTTTCTAATTTTGAATGAAATGGTGGATGAAGTATTTATAATGAGAAAAAGATAAAAAGGCTTTCAGAGCATAACATGGATCAAGAGAAGTAATGCTTAAGCATCCTGCCATTGACAGGACCCCCAAACAATTCTACCCCATTCATCTCCTGCAAGAAAAAAGCATTGTTACCAGCAGTTGAATGAATAGAGTAGGGGCCAAGCCATAAGTTGTCAAATTTTCCATGCTTGCCCTTTTCTTCCCTCCTTGAGTCCCACTTTAAAACTTTGTCCCCAATCTTGAAATTGATGGCCTTTGTTCTTCTGTCAAAAAGCTTTTTAATGTTGTCTTGCTTTTGCAATGCTTTGTTATAAACTTCCTCTCTGGTTTGTTGAAGATGGATGGTCTGATTTATTCTTCTGATCATGACATTATATTTAGTTTTAAACTCTTGAATCAACTTCATTACTGATACACCAAGGTTGTTTGGAAAAATTACATCAGTACCATACACCAGCTGAAAAGGTGACATGCCAATAGATTTCTTCAAAGTCAATCTGTCAGCCCACAGTGTGTGAACTAGCTTTGTGTGCCAAGACCTTTTATTGTCCTCCAACAGTTTCTTGATTATGTTCAGTAAAATTTTATTTGAGGATTCTGCAAGTCTGTTACCTTGAAGGTAATAGGTCGTGGAATGCCCTAGTGTTATCTGATATCTGTGACAGAAATCAACCATCTTGTTTGATCCAAATGTTGTTGCATTATCAGTGATAGTCTTGGTAGGACAGCCAAATCTGGAGAGAATGTTAGTCTCCATAAATTTTATGATAACTGAATCATTGGCCTGCCTACAAGGTATGGCTTCTATCCACTTAGTGAAATAGTCTGTGGCAGTGAGAATCCATCTATGCTGGGCAGAAGATGGGGGATGGATTTCTCCTATGAAGTCAAGTCCCCACTGTTTAAATGGGGATTCAACAGTGATTGGATGTAGAGGCGGGGGTAGCATTTTTCTTTTTCCTTCAAAAAGTTGACATTTGTGACAGGATATGATCAACTTGTGCACATCATGGAAAAGAGTAGGCCAATAGAAACCAGCCCTCAAGATTTTGTTGGATGTTGTCTTCCAGTACAAATGACCTCCACACTCTCCTTCATAGAACTGGTATTTAACCTTTTCTGCATCAAACTCAGGAAAACATTTAAGCAATACACCACTTGCATTTTTCCAGTAAATACATCTATCAATAATGCAATAGTTTACAGCTTTCAATTTGAGGAATCTTGCCTTTGTTTTTGTCAAACTAGGAGGTGTATTCAAATTAAGCAAAACATAAACAATATCAGCATACCAAGAGGAATTCATAAAATTGTTTTCAACGATGGGAGTTGAGACTTCCTCTTGATCATCTAAAGAATTAATCATATTAATATCAAGAACTTCAAAATTGGATTCAGCCATTAATCTAGCCAGACCTTGGCCTTTGATGAGTTTAGTGGGTTTTATCTCTAAATTGTATTCAAGGATGACAGCAATCCACTTACCTCTCTTACCATTTGGGTCCTGTGTTAGAATGTCTTTAACAACTGAGTTTGGGACAAAGGAAATGATGTGTGAGTGAAGGATGTACACTCTGAAGTCTTTCAAAGCTTTAACCAAAGAAAAAGCTTGCTTTTCCATAATTTTATACTTCAAAGGGGCATCCCTCAATGCCTTGCTAAAGAATGCAATAGGCTACTCTTGTCCTTGCGGATTTTTCTGTAAAAGGACAGAAGCTATGGCATGTTCTGATGCAAACGAGAAAATATAAAAATCTTTTGAAAAATCAAGACTTATGAGAACCGGTGTTTTGGTTAACGCTTGTTTCACTAGCTCAAAGGATTTCTTTGCTTCCAAGGTCCATTTTACCCCTTGATCCTTCTTCAACATGTTTGTGATATTCCTAAGGAGCTCGGCCAAGTTGGGAATGAACCTTCTCAAAAAGTTAATCTTCCCAATGAAAGATTGCAACTCCTTGATGTTCCGAGGATGAGAGATTTGCAATATGGCCTCAATCCTCTTTGGATCTATCTTAATACCCTCTTCTGAAATAATGTGCCCAAGAAGCTTACCTTCTTGGAGACCAAATAGTGTCTTCTTAGGGTTTAAAGATATTCCAAACTTTCTGCATTTCTCAAAAACTGTTCTCAAATGTTCTAAGTGCTCTTCATCTGTTTTTTAAAATGCAGTGACATCATCAAGGTACATAATGATGAAGAAGCCCAGTTCCTCCAAGAATGCTATGTCCATGGCTCTTTGAAAGGTTGCTCCAGCATTCATTAGACCAAAGGGAATTTTCACATACATGAAGGTGCCCCATGGTGTAGTAAAGGTTGTCTTTAATTGATCAGCAGGGTAAACTAAGATCTGATTGTACCCTAAAAATCCATCCAGCAAAGAAATTCTTCTCAACCCTACCACCCTTTGTAAAATATGATCTATCTTAGGAAAAGGGTAGTTATCTTTCAATGAAGCTTTGTTTAGGTCTTTAAAGTCTATACAAAGCCTAATTTCTCCAGTTTTCTTCCTAACAGACACCAGATTAGACACCCACTCAGAGTATCTAATAGGGACAATAATACATGCTTCATACATTTTCATGATCTCCTTCTGAACCAAAGGGAGCTGAACAGGGTTTATTCTGCACAGTTTTTGTTTGAATGGCTTTTGGTTTTATTTGAGGGGAATTTTATGCTGTATTATTTCAGTGTCATAGGACTTAAGATCTTCGTAACTCCATGCAAAAACATCAGAAAACTATTTAAACAGCTCTATGTATTTGAATTTAATGAGAGCTGGTAAAGTCTTAGACAGTTTAATCATCATAGGTTTAAGTTCACTTCCTATATTGCACTCCTCCACTTCAGTCTCTACAGGCTCCAGTTTTGGCTTTTTGACCACATCATTAAGACCAAACAACTCTTTTAAAGGCGCTAGACCGCTTGGCAAACTTTCATCTTTAGAGTGCAGAGTGTCTAACTCCTCTGTTTCTAACTCTGCAGTCATTTCCTTTTTGTTTTTAAGTTTGTTATTCAGAAGATTAATGTTGACAAGCTCAAGAGACAACTCTTCTTCACCAAGAAAATTTTCTTCATTGCAGTCTATATCATAATATGAGTCCGAACTGTTGAGTTCGAATTCATTTCTGAATTGCATGAAGTCTTCTATTTGTTTGTCATTGTTAAACACCTGCCAATACTTTTCATTATCAGGGACAGCTGGTCTAAATTTGATCTGAGTTGTGCAGTCTTTGGTGTCATATGGCGTTAAGCATGTCCTAGCTGCAAAGGCTAAGTTGTGGGCCGCAATATTTCTTTTTCTCAGGACAAAAATCAATTTGGAGTCTTCGAAGGTTTTCAACAGGTCCATGACATCGTTTTGGTAGGCTCTAAGTCTAGGATGATTTGCATTGTATTCCCCATTGACCTGCCTAATTACTAACTCTGAATCCCCATACACATTAATCCTTCTGGCTCCTAACTTTTTCAACAATCATAAGCCTAAAAGAAGGGATTCATATTATGTTGTGTTATTGGAACACTGAAAGTTTAATTTACAAGAAATGCTTTCTGTGCGGTTATTTCCAGTGTTGGAAATCCAGACACCTGCACCAGCGTTGGTCTTGGTGTAAGACCCGTCGAAGTGCATACTCCATAGAGGACTAGTTTTAATTTCATCTGTTTGGTGAATGTCCTCTTCAACTACTGTGTTTTCTGATTGTTCTTGAGTATTAGCACTCACTTGAATTTGTTTCATTTCCTCAGATATATTATTGGGTTGAGGACTGATTTCTTGACTCTCAATTTTTAAAAGCAAAGGACACGTAATTTGTAGCTCAAGACATGTGTTTTGTTTGCTACTGTCTTTAAATGCAGAAAACTGTTTTGACACTTTTGCGTTGTGTTCCTTTTCCTCCCTATCGGCCATCAATCTTGTTAAAGTGACTTGTTCACCAAGTGTTTCATTATTAAACATAATAAAATAATCAAGGCATGTATTTACAGAAAAGAGGGGAGAGTTTTGTGGTCTGTCTTAACTTGTAACTGTGAATTTCATATGGGACTCCCTATAAATTCTTCTATTCTGATTGAAAACAGGGATAGTCGCATAAGTCATGTCCATTTGCATAGTCCCCTGTAACTTAGCCCCCCAAGATCTTGATAATAACATTCCATATTTTGGGGGCACATCAGCCACAACAATATCCATTACTAAACATTTGGCTGGAATTTTGGCTAAGTTAACACAGAGGTCTTTGATTAATCATAAACATTTTACTCTGCTGGAATCAAAGGAGTAAAGGTCTTTGTAAGGTCTAGTGATTTCTAGACCAAGGCTCTCCATCACAGCTTTAGGCATCAAATTATGAGAAGCCCCGAAATCATGCATAGCGTTGTGCAAAATTTTGTCATGAATGTTTAAACTCACATAAAAGGGAGGAACAGGTCCCTCTTGATACATACCTTCAATATTAGGACCAAAAATGAGCTCTGGTTGGTCATCATTAAGATTGACAGTGTCCTCATTCTCTTCAATGTTTAAAGCCTTCAAAATTTGGTCCTATATACATGATGGGCAGCTAACTGAGTTAAGGGAACAGAGATTTTGATCTTTGAAATTTCCTGCTCAAGGCTGAAAGGGATTTGGTTCTTTGAAGAACTTGTTTTAGCCTTATTAGCTATCATTCTATCAGCAATATTAGCTTGCTGATTTGTTTTATTTACACTTGACAAAATTGTTTTCACAGGAGTACTAGCTGAAGTGTTAGTACTACTAATGTCTACACTATGTTTTTATTTGTTTTGAGTGTCTTTCTCTTTATCATTACCAGAATTTACAGCCACTGTTTTATCCTTTTGTTTGACAATTTTAGGGTTGGTTGCAGTGTTGTTTTGTGAAGTTTTGTCAAAGGTCTTGTTGTTGGGAGTTTGTTGACTGGTTTTGCTTCTAAGGTTATATTCTTTTTGAGATTCTATGATGACATTTTCCATGTCTTGGTAATAAAATTCATCATCATATCTTCTGTCATCATAAGGTGTGCATAGACCTTGTTTTTTGTCGCAATGAATCTCAAAGTCATCACCTTCCACCCCAAACATGTTGACATCATCTTCCTCTGTTATCTCATCCGTTTCCTCAACCTCACTCACATAATGTTGATGAAAGGGAGGAGCGATCTGTTGATCATCTTCCCTGGGTCTGTTTGGAGGTTGGTTTCTTCTAAAATTCTGATTCTGGTTCTGATTTCTATTTTGAGGAGAATTTTGGTTTTGGCTTGCTTGTGCTCTCTTAATTAGGCTCATTTCTTTCATCATTTCTTCCATCATTTTCTCCATTTTTGAGTTGGAAGTAGAGGGTGTAGATTCCTCTCAAAATGACATTCTCTTTTCATTTTTCATTCTTGCTCTTTTTTCCATTAATTTGACCTCCACAGAAAGAGCGCCTCTTTGCATATCTTCAGGAGTTGCAAAATCTCTCTCTCTCAGCTGATAGGCCATCTCAGGGTCAAACCCTTCAGGAAACTTGTTTAAAGCTAAGCCTTGTGGAGGTTTTAGTTCTGGGGAAAGTGCATTATACACACTGTTAAATCTAGTGCAATAAGCTTGGACACTTTCCCCAGTGTTTCTATGGAGGTTCTTGTAATCAGAAAGGACTTGGAGAGGATTCTTCTTTACTTCCAATTTGTTTAAGAAAGTTTGATGGAAAGCTTGGAAGTAAAGAATAATCTTCTCTAAGAAGAAAAAGGTCTGTTAAGGATTGTGGAGTCGCCAAGTGGAATTTTTTAGCTCGTAAGGAGGTAAAAGGTTTTATGGTCCACCACCATGTTTATTCGGATACCAATCTGAAGTATTTTTGTGTTTTCTGAGTTCTTTTCGATTGTGTGGTTTCTAAGAATGTCCTAACTCTGATTCAAAACTTAGCTACGGTTATGAGACAAAGACAGTCTATTCTTATGGCTAAGCCAGCTGATCTTTCAAGGTTAGATAAAGTCTTAAGAGAATCCTAGGGTTCACCTAGTTTGTCACAAATTCAAACTAGTTTTATCATGATTAACAGTTCTTGGTAGTGCTTGAAACGGTTGCTTTTTACTCACAATTTTTATGAAGTTTTTAAGGGAACCCAAGGTGATCTGATGTCCTATGGTTACCCTAAAACGAAAAATATTCAGGGTTTTTTCCCCAGCGAAGTCGCCAAAAATGTTAGGAATCTGTAATCAACAAGATTGGAAAAGTCCGATCACAGAAACAACATTGTTTCAACCACTTTGGGATTCTAGGATCTAGCCCTCCTGAATCCAGAGAGGGATCTCTCCAATAAGTGAAAAGATGGATTTGTCTTTGAAGTTTGGGGTAATAATATTAGGCTAGTTATGAAGGCCAAGGGTTTGTTTTGTTTTTGGGTGGTTGAGCATGATTACTGCCTGAGGCGGAAAGTACTAAATGCAAAGAGTTTAAAAGGTGAGAAGCTGCAAGAAATGAGAGTAAGTTTCGGCCAAAAAGATAGATAATTGCAGGTTTTAGTCCATTGGGCTATGGAGTCATAATAGGGTTTAATTGGAATAGCAAGAGGCAAGAGTGGTCCATGGGACAAGTCATCTATGTCTAAGGATCTATTTGAAGTTTGATTTATGGAATGAAATGATACAATAAGTAGGAGAATTAAACAGATGAGGAACAAAGAGTAGCCCAAGATCTGGTAAGTACTTCTAAACTAGCCAGCCTTTGACATAGACTCAAGAAGAACATAAAAGTAAACTAGGATGTGGTAAGTACTTTTAAACTAGCCAGCCTTTGATACACTTTCAATAGAAGACACTTTAAAACAAAGGGAAACTTGAAGGCAACTTTTGGAGAAGAAACTAGCGGGTCGGGCTCACCACAAATCCTCTCCTAGCTCTGATTTACTTGGTTACTTTCAATACAAACACAAAGATAACACAGAATGGCCTAAGATCTAGTAAGTACTTCTAAACTAGCCAGCTTTTAACACATTCCAAGGGAAACATTCAGACAGTTGTGGGGATGAAACTGGGACCAGGGCTCACCATATCTTCCTCAGTTCATCTTCACTAAACATATACTGAAAATAAAATTTAAGAATAACATTCAACTAAAACAATAAGACGAGGGAACGCCAACATTCCTATGCTTGAACTAAACAAATAATTCCTAAATAACACAATTTAGAAGAAAACATTCAGATAAATATTTTCAGTCAGAGAAGGTTACTGATGTACAGTAGGTCCTAACTCTATGCATGATGTTCTTTATAAGATAAAATGGAACACAGTGTAAACAACAAAAAAATGACAAATTAAAATAAGAAAAACATCATCGTCAACATAGACCGAGATCCCATAAATCAGCTTGTATTGATGCTCCAAACTAGTTACAGCTTTAAGTCCAGTGCTTTAGTTTAGCAACCATCTACACATCTCAGCCTAACCTATCTATCACCAGCAGAGCTCCAAGAGCCAGTGAACACTATTTACAATTAGAAAATTAAGCTCAAGTGTATATCAAAGTTCTGCAACCAACCCCTCTCTCATCTTCTACAGTAGTATATATAGAAGAATGAGGAGGTGAGATCTGATAAAATATCTCAATTACAATTAATACAGATTTAATGGTTTCTTGGCCTTTGGGGGCTCAATGAATAAAATTACATAGGTGTCCTCTGTATTAAATGTTTTTACATAAAGATTAAGCTCGATGGGAGCTTTTTTTGACCTTTGAGGCTAAGTGTGGCATCGAAGTAACTCTGTAGATGTTTGTCATTAATTTGCCTACAGAATTTACCTTTTGGCTATGTTGTGAGGTAGATATTCGGTCCTGATCAATAAATTCATCCTCTGATTGAATACTTTGAGGTACAAGTGGCATTTCAGTAGCTGGGAGGAATCAATTTGCCTCAGATGTGGTGGTGTAGGTGTTCCTGTTGATAAAACACTTAAGATCTTCTTTAAACTATGTTTTAAATTGGGGGTTAGGCTTTTGATAAAAATTCTTAGCCGTGATCCCCACAAATATGTCTTCCATTCTCTTTCTTGGTTCATTTTGATCTTCGCCACTGATACTCTCTGACTGTGATTGACTTGCTGTGTTTGTGAGTGTGCAGGGCTGCGTAGGGGTGATAAGGCATCAATGCCTCATGAATCATTGATAAAACGTGAAATTTGAAATCTGCGAATGATTTCTCTAGTGGATCAAAGGCGGGAGCGTCGTCACCCTCTGCTTTTGAATTTTCTTCGGACATGGCGGAAAAACCATTGAAAACCGTGCAAAATACAAACAAAAATTATGAAATCCATGCATATATAGGCTTACTGCTTCAGAAGGCACGTGGAGAGAGCATGGTCGTTGGATGGCATCATCCAACGGTCAGGATTTGATTAGAGGAGTCAAAGGGAGGGCGGTAGAATCTGTTAAATCAGAGTCGTCGATCGCGCAGAGATCGACAATCGGGAGAGGAGGCGGAAGGTAAAAGCGGAAAACGTTGACCGGGCGATGAATCTGGGAGATGAAATATGGGTCGTCGATCTGCAGATCAGATCGATGGTGGAGATCTATTGAAAGCCGCACCATGGGCCAGTTAACTGTCGAGCATATTTGGTGAGCAAAAGCCGTCGGATGGGCGGCCTCAGATCGGACGGTGGACGCCAATATCGCGCGGGGTCCACGTCCGATGTTTAACGCGCGATGGACGGCGGTTTAGTGAACAGTGCCCGGGACACGTGTCGGCCAGCGTATGGAATTTCTGCGAAATGGAAGAAAACCGCCCTCCGCTCGAAGGCGGTGCGATGGATACCGCTAGTTTTGGCGATGGCGAGTGGATGGCGGGGACCACCGGGGTGAGGGATTCCGCGCCGTCGATCTACAGATCAGATCGACAGCGGATAATGATTTAAAAATAGGACCGGCGGAAAGTTATAATATAATAAAAATGTCAAAAATAATATATAAACCAAGGGTTTTATATTTCAGGCAGATGTATTTAATATTCAAAATGGCTTGGCGCCTGTCTGCGGGGCCGCGGGTTACATCGAGGATCATACGACCGGGGGGGTTATGCAGGAAGGGGCTAAGACCCATATATGTCCAAAATGTGGGTTTTTATGGTTTTCAAGGCTAAGAATGGGCAACGATAGAGGAAAAAGGGGGTAAAAGGCTAAAATGAGGTAAGTTTGGAAGAAGGGGAAATGGCAAATGGTGCTTGCAGCAGTATTCTTCCTTCGGAATCAGCAGGATTTCTAAGTGTAAAATAAAACAGCAGTGAAGATTATGGACAGAGGCAGGAGGCCTCCAAGAGTCTTCAAGAGCCAACACTTTTTAGTAATAAAATTTGTTCCTTGAAGGCTCAAAAAGTCTTAGCCACCTTTTTCTATAACAAATTTTATAGGTGGCTAACAGAAACAACAGGTAAACTCAGGTATAGCTTCTCACCCCTTGCTACCCATCCATAATAGCCATAAATAATTGATTTGTAGACTTAGAGTTTAAGGGGAAGAAAGGTGGCTAGTTAACTCGGCCACCACCATGAGTTATGACTCGAATAAAATTGGAAGTACACGCCACCTAGGCATGTAAAAGAAAATAATTTAAATCAGTGGAGTAGAAGAGAACGAGGGGAGGAAACACACAATCCATCATGAACTAACAAGAGAAGGAAACAACTACCTACAACAAAACTGGAGTTGAGCCGAGTTACATAAGCACTCCAAAATTAGCTACGCTATCTAATAAAAGGAAATGTCGTCTCATCCAAACCAATAGATTGAAAATTTTTAAAGGGAGAGAGACCGACGGTAGCATGCAGCACTTAAAGAAGAAGAGGAAGAACCAGAAAAAAAAAACAAGAAGAACCAGAAGAAGAAGAGGAAGGACCAGAAGAATAATAGGAAGATACAAAGGTCCAGAGAAAAATAGAAGAGATGTCCATAGAAGTCGTAGAGATAGCAAAAAGTGGGTGAGAATTTCAAATCAAAACTCTAGCCTCCCATGGATCACTACCTTTCCAATATTGTAGGCAATTCATGAATTTCTACAAGAAAGCTAACATGGTTGATCACGCAAAGATGGCAGATTGTAGGAAATTCATGAATTTATACAAGCAAGCTAACATGGTTGATCACGCAAAGATGGAAGATTTTTATGTGCATAACTTGGTGCTGAAAAATCTAGATATTTAGGACCCCAATCCTACAATGGGGGATATGCAGTTAATGGATCTAGCATCTTGGATTGTGAATGAAGACACTAGAGAAAAAGAGATATCGAAGGTCATTTGAAGAAGAAATAGAGAACCCTTATATATCATACCAGAATTTTTCAGCCCAAGAGGATTCATCCTTAACCATTGAGAGATTGAAAGGGACCCTGCACTGGTTGAAAGCTACCTTCAGACACAAAACCAGGTGATAGGCCAATTTGATGATGTCTCTAGGCAGATATAAGATGAGTGCATTATGGCCAGCCATAGGAGATGGAAAAACCTCCCTCATAGACTCAAGAATAGTGAGAACCATACTCCAGAAATTCTGAGGGGTGCATTGCAAAGGGCACCATTATACAAGAAGGCCATGTAGGCCAAAAATATCCAATGGTTGGGACTAAAGCTCAGCCCACCTTTGTTGTTGGGGCTAACTAATGAAGAGGACACAGGTGCACAAGATAGAGAATGGGAGAATGCAAAAAGAATAATGGTTTTTACCCCCTTGGGGAAACTCCCACACTTCTTCCTTAGGAAATCAAGGGGGTTGTCAGAGCCTTAAAGGAAATGCAGGAGGAGGATTAGTCGCTCAAAGGATGAACAACCATTCAGTAGGGGAGTGATGATGAGCTCCATCATTAGACATATTTGGAGGGGTTAATAGTCACATTTTTTCCTTCTTAGATATATTTTTCTTGCATTTTTATTATTATTTGGTTTTATGATGCTAGTATAGGTGGTGATTTAGGCTAACATACTCTGAGTGCCTAATATAAGGTTGAGTGCAAAAAATTAGGAATCTTTAATCATTTTTATAATGATTTTATCATAAAGGCTTGGAGGGGACAGCAAAGAGGAATTATAGGAAATTTGTCCACCCTCAAAGGCAGTCAAAGGATACCAAATATTCTCTCCAAAAATTCGAATTCCAAAAGCAGCCAAAGGACCCCCAAGGATTCTCTCCAAAAATTCGAATTCCAAAGGCAGCCAAGCAACTCAAAGAAGAGTGCACCCAATCCTTTTTCACTGGGAGTCAAGTAGACTCAATAACCATTTTCTAGGGAGTTGTTGGTAGCTTCCCTGTAGAATAAATAGATCAGAGCTAGAGCTAGGAAGAGTAGGTCCATTATAGTCTCGATTCCATTCAGAACTATTGTTGTGAGCTATTGAGCTTTTTGTTTTATTCAGTGATCAAACTTTCATAGATGTATGAAGTTATTCTTTTATGAAATGAGCAGACTAATTTCATTCAACTGATTTAAGTTTCATAGGGCTAGGCTCGTGGGATAGGGCCCAATCCATGTGCCTCAGCTTCTTTGTTGTTCCTATCATTTCCTTACTATCATTTAGCTATTTTTGCTTCTGCCATTTAAGTTAGATTTGCTTCTGATCAGTTTCATTCTTGTTTAGTTTTAATGTTGCTATAGTTTTTTATTGCTTATGCGTATTTAAATAGAGGAAAAACTCCAAAAAATAGAGTCAAATCTCCCCCTCTCATCTCTATCAATAGAGTTCGAGTAGGGTAGACCTTCCCATAGGCCAAAATTTCTGTCTATTTGAGTTTTGGGAAGAATTTGTATTACCGAGTCCAAGCCTTTCTTTCACTGTTTTATCATGCATTTTTGTCTGTTTCCCATGCATGAATCCGCAGGTGTGTTTCACTTTGAACACTTCCCTTACGCCTCCATTCCCCTCCTTTTCCTCTGATTTTAATGTTGTACTTACCTAACTCACTTAAGCCCTTGAAGCCTTATTCCTTTGCTTTTCTCCGTTCACGGTTTCCTTACACTTTTTATGCAAAACACGTGAAAAAACCATTCAAAACAACCAAACACCTGACCTCTGCTTTTGCTCCTCGAGTCCCCCGCCATCATACGTCGCACTTCGCAAATCGCAACATTTGGCTTTTACATTTAACACTTACCTCTCTTTCTTTGTGATTGTGATATTGTGAAATCGTACTTTGCACCGTTTACCTTTTACCTTTAACACTTACCACTCGTTCCTTGCGATTGCGATATTGTAAAATCTCAAATCGCACTTCACACCATTTACCTTTATTCCCTTAACACTTACCGTTGTTTCCTGCAATTGCGATATTGCGAAATCGCGCCCCGCTATCAGTCCCACTGCCACGTCGCCATCGCAAATCGCACTTCGCATCATTTATCTTTTACCCTTAACACTTACCGCTCGTTCTTGCAATTGCGATATTGCGAAATCACAAATCGCACAGTTTAAATTTTCGCATAACACTTATCGCTCATTCTTCCAATGCGATAACTCTGCCACATCACTCATCGTACTTCGCAGAACTTACCACATCGCAGATCACAGCATGCAACTTTTACCGCGTCGCCAATCACACTTCTCACATTTTAGTTCATTCTTGTTAATCCTTACCGCTCTTTAAATTTGTGGTATTGCGATTCACGACCCGCCACGTCACTCATCGCACTTCGCACAACTTAGTTCATTCTTGTTAATCCTTACCGCTATCCCTTTAAACTTGCAAAGTTGCGATTGCGACATCGCATATCACAAATTTTTTCCTCCATCGCACTCTACCATCGCATTTTTTAGTTCTATCTGCTCCAAATTCATTTCTCACGCTATCATAAATTTTAATAAGGGTTTAACCCCCTCTTTCCACTTCCAAACCCTGTTTCATGTGTTAAACCCCCCATTGGCCTCTTTTAGCCTTTTTCTTCCCTCCAAGCTGCAAATTAATTCATTTTAATTATAATTAAGTCATGGAAAGACTAGTTGCATGGATAGAAGCATGGTAGATAGATCATAGGATAAGTAGAGTGCATTTAGCCGTTTGGCCAAGTTAAGTGTGATTTAGGATTAGTTTATTTTCTTCTATTTGTTTTCTGAAAATTAAATTAGCTTCCTTCCTATCCTTTTTTTCAGCAATTTAATTTAGTTTCTTACAGTCATTTCCTTGCTGCACATTAAATTAGTTCCATTTCTGTCATTTCATTTCTACAATTTAGTTTAGTTTTATTGAATTTGACAAACTTGATTGAGAACCCCTAGAAGTAGCACCCTTTCATAAAGAAGAAGAGGATGACATGAACAGAATGCATATGTTGTGTATATAGCACTGCCACCTCAAATTTTGTATGAACCCCGGGTTGATAAAGTTAAGTAGGGAAGCCCCTGGGAGTTGCAGCACTCTTGGTGCAATACCAGGGCTCACCTGTCATTACAAAGGTTTAGGTGAAATCCATAGGAAAAGGAAAGAATATGTATAAATTAATAGAAATTTTCTACTACTGATGAATTCAAATTGAAAACAAGAGATTGCAAATTTCCTCTACTATTTTGCGGAATGGAAATCACAATCTAGAAACACATGCAATGACATGCAACCATAAAAACTACAAGAACACAATGATAGTGGAACCCAACTAGGAAAAAATCCCTCTGTTGATTTTCATTAATCATATGAAAATGAGAAACTATTACAATGTATTGCGTCAATCCTAAAGCACACTCTGCATTGTAAACATATTCTCCCACTGATTGTCCTGCTCTAGCCAACACTTATCCAATTCAAGGACCTAACTTCTTCCTATTTCCTTGCGTAATTAAGGAGAAATTAAGCTCCTAAATAATAGGGGAATTCCCTATTTCTTTGCGCAAATCCCAAGGATTTTATCACATACTTAATTAGCAAGCTTGTACACTAAACTATTATACAATTGATAATTACAATGTGCCTTTTCCTCCACTCCAGCTAAGAAATTCGGATTCCATGTATTTATTGGATATTTTTAGTTGACTGACTAGTTTAACTAATATATCACTAAGTTAACAACAATTCTACTACTCAACTGACCTTCAACTAACTCAATTAATTACTTTAGCTCAGTTAACTGAGTTCAACTGAAAATAACTGGACTAGATTGCTAACTTTTAGCAATCACTATATGCACAACTCTACTTCTGGACTATAACTTTAATTTACTGACTTAACTAGTATACAAACCCATGTCACGCAAGTTAATTGCGATTCAAGTCATCCTGCTAATGTGGAAAATTTAATTACTCAATTTGACTAAGACACAAGTCAAATTTGGCCTTTCTTGCTACAATTTATAATACTCCCTCTTAACAAGAAATGGATTCTGCACCACCTTTATCCTACACCTGTGGAATTCGAATTTTCCTCGTGACAATTCCTTTGTCAATATATCTCCATCTTGATCCTTATTTGGAATGTACTATAGCCTCATAATTCTCCTATGCACACAATCCCACAAGTGATGGTACCTGATATCAATGTGCTTGGACCTGTCATGAAATACTGGATTCTCATAGAGTTTAATACAACTCTAATTTTCAAAATATATTACTATCGAATCCATCTCCTGACTAAAAAGACCCACAAGTATTTTCCTCATCCATATTTCCTCATATGTTTCTTGACTTGTAGTGATGTATTCAACCTCTGTTGAGTTGAGTGCCACAAACCTTTGTTTCCTACTATACCAAGAAATAGTTGTAGAACCAACATTGAAGATATCACCTAAATTAATTTTCATATCTAATGGATTCCTTGCCCAATTTGCATCAATGAATCCTTGGAGATTCACTCCTCTATCCTCTTGTACCATAACCCATACCCAATTGTGCCTCTGAGGTATAATAACACATACTTTGTTTCCTTCCTATAAAACTTGGTAGGCTTCATCATTACTTAACTCAACTGATTAAATGCATAGCATATGTTGGGCCTTCTATTCACCACATACATCAAGGATCCCACAATTTTTCTATAGATGGTAGCATCTATTACCTCTCTTGAAGAGGCAGACTCCTTCCTCCAGTTTGTAGTTAGAGGATTTTCCATAGGCTTGCAGTTCTCCATGTGAAAGCTTTGAAGTATTTCATAAGAATACTTCCCCTGACTCATAAATAGCTCACCATCACTCTGCCATACTTCTATCCCAAGGAATTAATGCACCAATCCCATGTATTTCATCTTGAATTATCTTGCAAGGTCCTCCTTGCAAGAGTGGATCAACTACTCATCCCTTGTAAGTATCAAGTCATCAACATACAATACCAATATAAGAAATTTTACATCTACCACAATGTGAAAGACATTGGCATCTACTTCAATTTTGGTGAATCCCAATCCATCAAGATATGTGTCAAACTGAGTGTACCATGCTCAGGGCACCTATTTGAGACCATAAAGGGCTCTCCTAAGTCTACACACATGTGTCTCCCTTTCATATGTATCAAATCCCTTTGTCTGCTCTATGTAAATTTCTTCCTCAAAAAAACCATTGAGGAAGGCGGTCTTCACATCCATCTGATGTATATTTCACCCCATATACACACTTGATGCTAGAATGGTTATGATTGAGGAATATATTTCCACAGGGGAAAAAATTTCCTCAAATTGAACTCCTTCTACCTATGAGAAGCCTATGGCCATAAATATGGCCTTGTACTTCTCGATGCTCCCATTAGTTGCATGCTTCACTTTGTAAATCCATCTGTAAAAAACCACTAACTTTTTATCTGGTCTCAGCACCACCTTCCATACATTGTTCTTCATGATGGAGTCATACTCCTCCACCATGGCATCAACCCACACTAGTCAAGAAAATTCTTCATCAAATGAAGAAGGCTCTGACTCAATGATTTTTTTCATGAGAGCCATATACTCATTGTATATATCTAGTGACCTCCTCTGCCTTCCAATAGATGTAGGAGCTCTCACATGCTCCCGTGCATCCTGTATAAATTTTTCGACCTCTTTGAATCTCTTCCTCCCCTCTCTAGAAGATTCTGGTTAAGTGGGTGCCTCCACTCGGCCTCCTATCTGCTTCTCCACTTGTGGCCTCTCCGCAACATCTTGAAACTCTATCTTAGGCTCCTCCTTAGGAACTAGAATCTCCTCCTCTGGTGGGATACTCATCTCTTTCTCTAGATATCATCTCATAGCCTTATCCTCATCAAATTTGACATCTCTCCTCACTACTGTCACACTGAGTGAGGGAACGTACACCCTATAGTTATGTGGAGTCTCTATGTATCTTACAAAGACCGCCATCTTAGTTGTAGGCTCCAATTTCATTCTGCTATCCTTGGAGACATGAAAATACATAGTAGCTCCAAAATTTTGAAAATGAGATACATCTGGATTCCTCCCATAGAATGCTTCTTTGGGTGTGATTATGCCAAGTATTTTATGAGTAATTTTGTTCTGCAATTGAAACTGCAATGTTGCATGCTTATGTCCATATACGTAATGGCATCCGTTGATCATGCAACATGGCTCTTGTTGCTCCAACTATGCTTATGTTCTTCCTTTCATCCACCCCATTTTGTTGTGGGTTATGAGGTGCTATCAGTTCTCTTATAATACCCTCTTTAGCACAAAATTCCTTGAATGTGTTAGATATAATTTCTCCTCCATTTTCGCTTCTCAGGGCTTTAAATTTTTTACAAGTCTCCTTTTCAACCAATTCTTTGAATTCAACAAATTTTGAGAAAACTTCATCCTTCTTCCACATGAATAAGATCCAACATTTTATAGAAAATTCATCAACAAAAATTGAAAAATACTTGTTTTTTGTTGTATAGGCTATAGAAAATGGTCCACATACATCAGAGTGGACTCAGTCCAAGATTGCTTCAGCTCTACTATCTCGGCCATGGAAGGTGGATTTGACATATTTCTACAATGTGCATCCCTTGCAAAAATAATGTTGGTCAAGGGTGCATTTCGAGAGACTAGTGGTAATATTCTGCATGATTTTTAAGGCCCCATGGTGTTTGTGTCCCATGTGCCTATGTCAGAGTTCTCCAACATCTTGATTTTGCACATTTTCTGCCTTGATACTTAGTGCAACACAAGCTTCCACATTAATTTTGTAAATATTTTTCACTCTAACTCCAACTTGTTTCACTTTCCTAGTAGCTACATGTCTCAGAAAGGCTTTCCCCTTACTGAAAAATAAAAAATAAAAAATAAAAAATAAAAAAATAAAAATAAATAAAAATAAAAAGAAAAATAAAAAATAAAAAATCATAGCCTGTATCCTTCAATATAGCTACAAATATCAAGTTCTTCTTCAATCCAGGTACATACATAACATATTTCAGATGAAGATAAGATCTAGACTCCCTCTTAAAGGTTACAGTTCCAATTCCTTTGGTATTTTACCTCCCATCATCCCCAAATTATATGCACATCTGGAGATCCTTCTCCTCTAGGATACTGAAGAATTCTTTGCATCTTGTCATATGGAATGAGGCACCTGAATCTAGATAACACACACTCCCCATTACTGTGCTTTCTATGTATGCAATAAAGGTGAAGTCTAATTCAAATTTTGAGGCAAATGCTTCACCTCCTGCTCCTCTTAAAGGCTTCTTGTTAGAATTCTTGTGCAGACACTTTGTTGCATAGTTCCCATATTCATGGAAGTGAAAACATTTTATCTTGCTTAGGTTCTTCTTCTTATCATTGTTATGGCTAGACTCTAGATTTCTTGGGGCCTTCTTTTCCTTAGCATTCTTTCCCTTCCCAACCAAGGAAAAATTATCTTCCTCATCAACTTTGGAGGTTACTCCATCTCTAATATTCCTTCAAATTTCTTCCTATACCAAATTAGACCAAAGCCTCTCCTAATTTGGTAATTTGTCCCTTCCATTTATAGACTCCTAGTAATTATGCCAGGATTTTGGAAGGCCAAGGAGAGCTAGGATCACTAGCTCAAAATAGTGAAAATTTTCTCTCACTCCTCCAAGTTCATCTCGAACCTGAGTGAATTTGGAGAGGTAGCGTGGGATGGTTTCATTTTTTTGCATGCGGATGTTCCTTAGTTTGTCCCTCGATGCCAATTTCCTAGCATCACTGTTATTTTTAAATAATTCAGTGAGGATCTTCCACATAGTAAAAGGAGTCTCCTTTCCATGTAAATTCGAGGCAATCTCGTCTCTCACACCCTCCACGATGATTATCCTGTCTTTTGGGGTATCATTCTTCCACTAAGCTAGTGCTTGTACATCTAAAGTTCCTAGTTTCAGAATATTTGCTTGAGTATATTCCAACACTCCATTATCGTCGAGTACAAATTCCATCATGTCCTTCCAAGCTATGAGTTTTGAGGTTCCCTCCAGAGCATACTCCAATCTCAATCAGATGAAAGACATTTTCTTGAAGGAAATAAAATTGTTTCACTAAATCTACAAATTTAAATCTCTAAAGGAGAAGATCTATTGATTGGTTTCTATTGTGATTTTAGGCTTTGATTCAATGTGGAAATTAAGAGAAATTTTCTACTAGTGATGAATTCGAACTGAAAACAAGAGATTAAAATTTTCCTCTATTATACTACGGAATGTAAATCAAAATTTAGAAACACATGCAAAAACCAACAAAACCACAAAAAACACAATGATTTACAGGGGAAACCAACTGGGGAAAAACCCCTCCACTGCTTTTTATTAATCAAATGAGAATGAGAAACTATTACAATGTCTTTCTTCAATCTAGAAGAACATCCTACACTATAAAATTGATCTCATGTTAACCATCCTACTCTGGCCAACACTTAGCCAACTCAAGGCCCCAACTTCCTCCTATTTCCTTCCGCAATTTAGGAGAAATTGAGCTCCTAAATAATAGGGGAATTCCCTATTTCCTTTTGCAAATCCAAAGGAATTGATAAATTTCTTAATTACCAGGCCTATACACTCAAATAGTATACAATTGATCATTACATGTGCCTTTTCCTCCACTCCATCTAGGCAATTCGAATTCCATGCATTTATGGGCTATTTTTAGTTGATTGACTAGTTTAACTAAGAGATCACTGAGTTAACAATAGTTCTACTACTCAACTAACCTTCAACTGAATTAATTAATTACTTTAGCTCATTTAACTGAGTTCCACTGAAGATAACTAAACTAGATTGCTAAATTTTAGCAATCACTGCATGCACAACCCTACTTCTAGTATATATCTCGAATTTACTGAATTAACTAGTAGAAAAATCCATGTCACACAAGTTAACTACAATCCAAGTCATCCTGTTGATGTGGAAAATTAAATTACTTAATTTGACTAAGGCACAAGTCAAATTGAGCCTTTCTTTCTAGAATTTCTAACAAAAGATGTCAAATAAAATGAAATAAAGAGGAATATTAAGGATGAGTAATTTGAGAAAGAGATGACTAAGATGAAGGTGCGGCTGAATGTGTTTATGGAGCTACTACAACAAGGTGTTGAAGATCAGAGATGTGGATGGGTGCTATATAAAATGGTGAAGTGGTAGAAATTATAGGTGATGCTGAAACATAGGTTGAGTAGTCCAAAAAGGAGTGAAGAACTCAAGGCAGTTGAGAAGAAATTTTTGCAGTTTCGAACCAGAGCAAGGACCATTTCTTCATGAGAATGAATGTGAGGGAATTTCTACAAGTCTCATGAACTACTTGGATAGTTCAGATCAACATGTAGATGTGCTTATAGAGGAGATAAAAAGAGGCTAAAATCCAAATATTTTTGGAACTGATATTTTGTGTACGGTTTTAGGCTATTTTGTGGATGGTCATGGAAAGTCACCTAGAACGGTCATGAAGGTGAAGGAATAAAAGGAAATGTCTTCTCAAGGCATAGAAGGAAGACAAAATCAAAATTTCATTCTGATAGAGGATGAGGTAGCATTCTCTCATGAACAAAACCATGATGAAAACCATAATTAATGAAGACATTGTTGATAGAGAGTTAAATAAACTTCTTGTTGAAGAGGACAAACAAGAATTGGCTCATGGAGATAGTGAAAGGAAGCATAAAGAGGAAGAACAAAATTCAAAATTAAAGCTGAAAATTTTGAATAAGATCTAAGGATGTTGGAACAATGGTTGATCAATCCAAGGATAAGTGGAGAATACTGCACGAAATTTGTAGGAATAGAAGGAGTGCTTAAGGAATCACATAAAGAAAAGAGTAAGAGTTATAAATATATAAACCAGGGAATTTTATTTGATTAAAATAATGAAGATGAAGTCGAAATTGATAATTCTGAAGAAGGAAATACTATCATTTTTGGAATAGCAAGGGAGAAGGCATTCAAGTGTCTTAAAAATCTTGGAAAATATGCATAATGATGAAAAGTGTGTGCAGAGAGGTTATTAAAACAATGAAATGACCATTTAGGTCATAAAATATTTTAAAACACAGATTCGGTTACAGGTAAGTGGTGATAATAGCATGTTCCAACAAAATGAAATTTTGGATATGGAAATTGAGAGGATGAGAATACTGATGATGCAAGTGCATGAGAAATCGCACACTAATGTAAGAAAGTTAGTCAATTGCAAAGGGAAATTGAATGTACAATAGTACACCAAAAAAGAGAGCAGGTAGCTACAACATAAAGTTTGGAAACCTGGAAGGTTGAAGAAGACGACGACAACAAAAACAGAATAACAACATGAAGAAGGAGTTGATCGGTTATACAAAGTATGGGACCTTGGAATCAATGACACATGAGCAGGAGGTCATGAAGAATTTTTACCTTGGGAGTCCAATTTAGGAACATTAGAGCTTCCTAAGTCATTAAGTCGTCAATGAGAAAAAAATTCAAATAGGGGTCTTCATTTTGAGAAGAAATTATATTCTTCTATGTAAATAAATTGTATTTCCCAAGTTGGTATATTTTATGAGTTTTAGAATTAATGAGTCATAGTTTTAGAAAATCTATGGATAGGTGAAATTTTTCCATAAGGAAAAAATTTATTTTCCTTTGAAAATCATGAGGGTTTCTAGGTATAGATTGGGTGATTTTAGAATTTAGAAAAAATTGATTTATGGAGTGATTTATGGGTGATTTATGGAGTGATTTATGGAGTTATTTTAGGATCTAGAAAAGATTGTGATGTTTCTAAGCTTTATATATTGTAAGCTTATGGGCAATAAAAAAGAGAGTAAGTGTGGGGAAAGGAAAGAATGGCCAAATGAATGTGAAATTAGGCTCATAGAGAGAAACAAATGTTTTTAAGTATTTTTCTATGTATAAGTTTCAGTAATGAAATGAGGTTTCATATCTTATGTGTATGAAGTGTCTATGTGTAGGATCATTGAAGAATTCCTAAAATATGAAATTTATAGAATTAAGTGCCTATGTGAGTAAATTGGGAAAATAAATAATATTGAAGATTTAGTGAAATTAAATTCACTGCATGTGTTGAATAGTGGAGACCAAGAATTTTTTATCAAACTCTCATGGTAAATGTTAGCGAATGAAGGCGTTCCTAGTAACTATTTATGAAAATGCTACAAGAAATATAATGGAGAACTTTAAGACGCAGGAATATTGGATTCTCCCGCATCATCAATTCAGAATGTATATATAATTTATGAATTCCTTAAAAATAAACAATAAAATAATTTCTATCTACTTACATGAACTACTTAAGTTGAAGAAGTTAGGTAAGTGATACATAGATACTTCATAGTGTTTCTAATGTACTTCATACTCTTCATGGAACATAATTATCCACTTCTAGAAAAACATACTCTATTTTCCTTTTATAACGTAGTCATCATTTATTGTCTTCTACATTTTCTTTCCCATTTTGATAATATGTTAAGGTGATTTATATACCTTATAAATAAATTTTCATTGTATTTCATAAAACACATCTTGTTTTTATTAATACATTGTTTCTTTTAACGGTAACTAGAAAATATTTATGAGCAAAATTTGTGCCTAAATGCATAACAAAGTTTCTTATAGAGTTTTGATAAACATAATTTCCATGTTGGATTTAGTTTGATCTATAATCAAGCCATCAAGGCTATTACTGAGCCAAATTACATAGAAACAAGGGGTTTTAAATGTGAACACTTTGTAAATGTGTTTTATATTAAACAAATTTTTAATGGCATTTAGAACTAAACAATAGGAAGGTCCCGAGGAAGACTAGTAGCTACTACAAATTATGTCGGAAGAACTACCATATTAAGGTTTCAGAGGGTAGAATTATAAGGGTAGATCAAATTTAACAAGGAGGAAGGAGATTGTGTTTCCCTACTGCCAACATGTTGGATATCCTCTAGCTATCTAGTTCAACATCCATCCATTGGATTAATTATCTATGCTCAATCATGGCACCCATGGTGGAAGTCGTTTATGTTTCCATCTAACCTGAGTTAATTTGAAGTAGATTGAAGTACTCTTGTAAATCCAATGCCTCTAAATCTAATTCACAAGACTGCTCCGCCCAAATAGGGACCTAATGAGAAGACATTCCATCCAACATTGCGACAGGAAGATATTCTGACACCTCACAATCAACAATCCTCACACTAAATTAAATGAAAAATGGTCCAACAAACATACCACAAACCATGAAGCACATATAGATAATGAATCCCACGAAAACCATAATATTGGGAGGACTAAAGTGAGGAGGCCCCATGACAAATAATTACACTAGCATATATCCTTATATCTACCACATTAAGGAGGCAAGACACTCCAACAATTCCCATAATGAATTTCATAAAGAGATTCATTGTGCCTTATGTCATAGGAATCCATAGGGTAACAGCCAACCCACCTAAGTTTTTATCAATAATGAGACCAAATTTCATATTATACATTCTATGGAATATTGTGGAGTTGTGTGCTATCATTGAATTTTAGGGTTCCTTGAGATTTTCCAACCACTTGGGGTACCGAAGAGTCCACATGGCCATTTTTTATGTGTGCAACATGGAAATAGTGCACTTCTTGAAGAGAAGTCATGCCAACTCAAATTTGTCAATAGATGGAGTGAAGTTTCAAATCCAAAGAGATAGGACTAAGTTACAAATTCCTTATTGTGTTGGTGGAGTCACCTATGATGATTAATTTGTGAATATGCAAATTTGCAGCAAAGTAAATCTCTTTGAACAAAGTGTAAAGCTCTACTTGATTTTTGGTAGCTTTTCTCAAGCTTTAGGACAATGTTAAAGCTTCGAGAAAAATAAGCAAATTTTCATAAAATTCAATCTATTTGAACAAAAATTGAAGCCCTGCTTGATTGTTGGTGGCTTTGCTCAAGCTTCGAGAGCATGTTAATTTGATTTTCCCTTCGGAACATGGAAAGAGTGAACTTCTTGGAAATAATCCATACCAACTCAAATTTGTTGATAACTAGAGTGAAGTTTAAGATTCAAATGGAGAGAGCTAAGTTGCAAATGCCTTATTGTGTTGATGGAGTCCCCTATGATTATTTATTTGTGAAGATGCAGAGTTGCAGCAAAGTCAATCTCTTTGAACAAAGTGTAAAGCTTCACTTGATTTTTGGTGGCTTTTCTCAAGCTCCGAGAGAATGTTAATTCGATTTCCCCTTCGAAACATGGAAAGATGCACTTCTTGGAGAGAATCCATGCCAACTCAAATTTGTTGATAAATTGTTAGGTCCCTATATTACTAGTATAGTCCCTTATTGTTATTAGTGTAACCCCCTTATTGTTATTACTGTACCCTTGTAACCCCCATTTTGTTATTATTGTGCCCTTAAATTATTATTGTTAGGTCGGATAGGATTACATTGTGGCCCACTAGGAATACATTATGGCCACATGAACTCCTATATATAGAAAGGAGGTTTTGTAAAATGTATCATCCAAGAATTGTTCATTTATGTAATGTATTGTAGGTTTCCCCTCGAAGTGACTTATTTCTAAGGCGTTGATATCTCTTTTCTTCTATCTTTGGAGCTGGTTACACAACATTTGGTATCAGAGCTTTGGATTCTAGGGTTTCACTGCTCCAAACAGGTCATCGTGGCATTTTCGCTATAACTTTTTTTCTACAAAGTTTCAGAAGCTGAAATTTTTAGGGTGCAAATTCGAGGAAGATCATCTAAAAACTTCAGAGCTTGGTTCGCAATATTTTCAGAGATATGATCTGTGGAAGTTAGGTCTTTTTTCAGGCTCCTAAACAGGTCATCGTGGAATTTGCGCTATAAATTTTTTTCTACGAAGGTTCAGAATCTGAAATTTTTAGGGTGCGAAGTTGAAAGCCTGAGGAAAATCATCGAAAAATTTCAGAGCTTGGTTCGCAATATTTTTGGAGATATGATCTGTGGAAGTTAGTGCTTTTTCAGGCTCCTGAATTTCATCTCAAAGAGGTGATCGTGGGAAAAGTTCAATAACTCTCTCTATGAGCATCGGATTGGAATGCCATAAAAAGTGGTCGCAAGTACACGGACTGCAGTTTCTTGGCTATCAATTTCAGAGGCGAAGGATGAAATAGTGACACGTGGAAAGTCGTACAAATTCGCTCTACTGAACCAGTCCATAATTAGGTCATTGTGGGAGATTAGACATAACTTTGTCTTGGAGAATCCAAATCAGGTCAGACCTGTGGAGTTCAAAAGAGAATTTAGAGGGCTAATTCATTGCTAAATTTCAGATAGTTAAGAGCTGCAATCGCAGAGATAATCCAATTTCAATATCGAGCTCCTCAAAAGCAAGAAAAAGGTGTGTATTTTTTTTCCGAATTGCATAAGTCTTGTTTGAAAAATAAATTTGAATTGATTCCAAGGGCATATTTTAGAATAGATATTAGTATTGGGTTCTAAAAAATGCCCCGTAAAAATAATTCAACACCCATTAAGCCTTCAGAAGGCTCTACTATGACTCATGAAGATGAAGAATTGCAACATGATCTATCAAAATTACAAGAGAAAGTGCACCAAATTTCGCTCTCGCAAAGAGCAGCAAAAAATGAAATGGAAGTTTTGAACAAAGGCGTGGAAGAAAAGATGGATAGTGTGAAGAATAATATGGATGGTTTGAAGAAAGGCATGGAATCTAAGATAGATGGCATGGAATCTGGCATGGAATCTAAGATGGATGACATGGAAGCTAAAGTGGAAAACATGAAGAATGATCTAAAAGCAGACATAGAAGGTTTGACAAAGTTGATACAAGAAATGTTTTCTAATGGTGAAAAGATAGTAGAGGAAACTCATGATGAGAAAAAAATAAATGTTAATCGTGATTTCATAAACTCTAATATTGGCAGGAAGAAGCACCATATTCCAAAAATGGATATGAGGAAGTTTGATGGAAAGGATCCTGTAACATGGATACTACAGATGGAGCAATATTTTGATCTCCATAATGTGCAAAACACACAAAAGGTACGCATTGCAACTTCACATTTAGAACAAAATACATTTGTATGGTATCAATGGCTTTGCTCCCATAAAAAAATTGTCACTTGGACAATTTTTACAGAGGAAATGATAGCACATTATGAGGATACAAAGAGAAACACCTTCTTTAGCCAATTGATAAATCTCAAACAAAAGGGTTTAGTGGGAGAGCACATTGAGGACTTCCAAAAATTGAATATAAGGGTAACTAATATTCTAGAGGAACACAAGATTGATCTCTTCATAGGCACTTTAAAGGATAACATCGAACATGAAGTTCGCGTTTTGGAACCTGATTCATTGGAGAAGGCATTCAGGTTGGCAAGAAAAGTTGAATGTAAAATTATGGCGACAAGGAAGCCTACCACTCAATTCTATAAAGAAGGAAGTGTTGCTACGCCTAGATTTCCACAACCTACAAGGTTGACACCACAACAATTGGAAGAAAAAAGAGCAAAAGGGCTTCGCTACAGTTGTGATAGAAAATACACTAAAGGTCATAAGTGTTCTGAGAAGAAATTATTTTACATAGATTGTGAAGAGGAAGAAGAAAATTAGCAAGAAGAGGATATACACCAGGAACCAGCCCTAGAAGAGGAAGAAATGAATCCGACCATATCGTGTAATGCACTGGCAGGAATTACCACTCCTCAAACTCTCAAGATAGCACGACAAATCAAGAAGAAAAGGTAATAGTGTTGATTGATTCAGGTAGCACCCATAATTTTATTCATTGTAAGGTAGCCAAGGAATTAAATTGTTTCCTATACCCGGCACCAGAATGTCAAGTGATGGTTGCAAATGGAGGAACTATAAATTGCTCTGGAAAATGCCATAATATCAAGCTAACCATGGGGAATATGTATTGACTAGTCCAATGCTTTCCATTCCTATGGGAGGTGCTGATGTTGTACTAGGAGTACAATGGTTACAATCTTTGGGGACGGTAGCTTTTAATTTTCAAGAAGTTTTCTTGAAATTTTTTTCAGAAGGAAAGGAAGTCGAATTACGGGGTATTGAAGGGAAGCCAGGAAGGATAATAAGCTCTAATGTCATGACAAAGCTTCTAAAGAAATAAAAACGAGGCGTAATTGCACAATTATGCTCACTAGAAGTTCCGACATCAAAATCATCTATTTCTGCAGATCTCCAACAAGTCTTGGACAATCATTCCAAGGTGTTTGAAACTCCAAAAGGACTCCCACCTATTCGTGATCATGATCATGCTATTCATTTGATTCCAGGAAGTGTTCCTCCAAACATTAGGCCTTATAGATATCCTTACATCCAAAAGAGCGAAATTGAACGTATGATTGCAGAAATGTTAGAGGCGGGTATAATTCAACCTAGTCAAAGTTCTTTCTCTGCTCCTGTAGTATTGGTACACAAGAAGGATGGATCATGGCGAATGTGTCGGGATTATAGGGAGCTCAATAAGCTCACCATTAAAGACAAATTTCCCATTCCTGTGATTGATGAATTATTGGATGAATTACATGGAGCAATTTGTTTTACCAAGTTCGATCTTCGTTCAGGATATCATCAAATTAGAATGAAGACTGAAGATATTCCAAAAACAGCATTTCGAACTCATAAGGGTCATTATGAATTTTTGGTCATGCCTTTTGGTCTTACCAATGCACCTTCTACATTTCAAGGGTTGATGAATTCCATTTCAAACCCTTCCTTAGAAAATTTGTGCTAGTATTTTTTGATGATATACTAATCTACAGCAGGTCTTGGAAGGATCATGTTGAACATGTTGATAGGGTGCTCAAACTATTGCAGGAGAAACAATTATATGCAAAAAATCCAAATGTTTCTTTGGAGTACAAGAGGTGGAATATCTGGGTCATATTGTATCTCACGAGGGTGTTAAGGTAGACCCTAACAAAATGAAATCCATTAAGGAATGGAAAGTCCCCACAACCATAAAAAAGTTGCGAGGATTTCTCACGTTAACAAGGTATTATCGCAAGTTTGTTAATAATTATGGGAGAATAGCATCACCTCTAACAACATTATTGAATAAAGATGCACTTTCATGGACTCCTGAAGCAACTAAGGCCTTTTAACATCTTAAAGAGGCAATGTGCCTAGCACAGGTCTTAGCTACGCCAGACTTCACAAAAACCTTTATTGTGGAATGTGATGCCTCAGGAAATGGAATTGGTGCAGTTTTAATGCAGGAAGGAAGACCCATTGCTTTTGAAAGTAGTCCAATCAAAGGAAAGTATTTACAGAAACCTATTTATGAGAAGGAAATGTTAGCAATACTGCATGCACTAAAGAAATGGCGAACTTACCTAATGGGAAGACACTTCAAGGTAAAAACTGATCATGATAGTCTTAAGCACTTTTTGGAACAAAGACTATCGTCAGAAGAACAGCAAAAATGGGTCACAAAGATGTTGGGTTATGACTTTGAAATAATCTACAAAAAAGGAAAGCTGAATGTTGTTGCAGTTGCACTCTCAAGAAAGAATGAAGAGGTGGAAGCATTGCTTTGTGCCATTTCTATTATCCAACCAGATTGGATAACTGAAGCAAGAGATGAATGGAAGAAGGACAAAGATGTATGGACACTCATTCAAAAGTTGCAGCAAGATCCTAGTACATCTGATACATTTAGTTAGAAAAATGATTCCTTATGGTACAAATATCGCTTATATCTTTGTAAGAATTCCCAACTAAAACAAAAGATTCTTCTGGAATTGCACACTTCTCCCTTAGGAGGACACTAGGGATTTTTAAAAACTTACCACAGGTTGAAGAAATAATTTTTTTGGGATGGCCTTAAATTTTATATTCAAAAGTTTGTGGCAGAATTCTTGGTTTTCCAGCAGAATAAAGTTGAGACAATTAAGACCCCGGGACTTCTACAACCTTTATCAATTCCAAGTCAACGTTGGGAGGAGATTTCAATGGATTTTATCACAGGTTTACCTAAGTTCGAAGGAAATACTGTCATCATGGTGGTATTTGATAGACTTACCAAGTATGCACACTTTTGTGCATTATCTCATCCATTTAAAGCAAATACATTTGTTACTACATTTATGGACAGAATTCAAAAGCCACATGGAAGCCCAAGGGTTATTGTGAGCGACAGAGATCCCATTTTTACTGGAAATTTTTGGACGGAGTTATTTTCTTGTTTGGGTACTCAATTATCTCATAGCTCATCTTATCATCCTCAATCTAATGGTCAAACTGAGATAGTAAATAAATGTTTAGAAGGATATCTTCGTTGTTTTGTATCTGATAAACAAACACAATGGGTAAAGTGGTTACCTCTCGTTGAATGGTGGTATAACACTTCCTTCCATACTGCAGCAAAAATGACCCCATTTATGGCACTTTATGGATATCATCCACCATCGATCACATCATCTTTAAGGGAAAATTTGAAGGTTCAAGCAGTGGAAGATCACATCGAGCATCAGCAAGAAGTTCTCCAACTCTTAAAGGATAACCCGAATTTGGCACAAAATCGAATGAAACAACAGGCAAATCAACATCATAGCGAGAGAAGTTTTGATGTAGGAGATTGGGTATTTTTACGGCTACAACCATACAAACAAATGTCCCTCAAGCAAGCAAAGAAGGATAATAAATTATCGCCAAAGTACTACGGTCCTTACAAGGTGTTGCAAAAGATTGGTACTATGGCATACAAATTGGAGCTTCCTGCTTCTTCGCGAGTACATCCAGTTTTCCATGTTTCATGCTTAAAGAAGGTTATAGGTGAAAATCTTCCAGCTCAAACAATATTTCCAGAACTTGATGAGGAAGGAAAAATCATATTGGAACCTGAAGCGGTCACGGAAACAAGAACTCGACAACTACGGAATCGATCAATTTCAGAGTATCTCATCAAGTGGAAGAACTTACCCACCGAAGATTCTACATGGGAGGATGAGAATTTTATACAGAAGCACCCAGAGCTACTCAAGTGTTGAGGACAACACTTTTTTTGAAGGAGAGGGGCATGTTAGGTCCCTATATCACTAGTATAGCCCCTTATTATTGTTAGTGTAAACCCCTTATTGTTATTATTGTACCCTTGTAACTCCCATTTTGTTATTATTGTGCCCTTAAATTATTATTGTTAGGTCGGCTAGGATTACATTGTGGCCCACTAGGATTACATTATGGCCACATGGACTCCTATATATAGAAAGGAGGTTTTGTAAATTGTATCATCCAATAATTGTTCATTTATGTAATGTATTGGAGGTTGCCCCCTCGAAGTGGCTTATTTCTAACGCGTTGATATCTCTTTTATTCTTTTCTTGATGGAGTCCCCTATGTTATTTGTGAAGATGCAGAGTTGCAGCAAAGTCAATCTCTTTGAACAAAGTGTAAAGCTTCACTTGATTTTTGGTGGCTTTTCTCAAGCTCCGAGAGAATGTTAATTCGATTTTCCCTTCGAAACATGGAAAGAGTGCACTTCTTGGAGAGAATCCATGCCAACTCAAATTTGTTGATAAATGGAGTGAATTTTCAGATCCAAATGGAGAGAGATAAGTTCCAAATGCCTTATTGTGTTGGTGGAGTCCCATATGATGATTAATTTGTGAAGATGAAAAGTTGTAGAAAATTAAATCTCTTTGAACGAAGTGTAAATCTATGCTTGATTGTTGTTGGCTTTGCTCAAGCTCCAAGAGAATGTTAAATCAATTTTCCCTTCAAGACAAATAAGCACCCCCTACACCTACCACCTCTTTTATCAATACATTATTATAAGTTAAACTTATGAAATTTCAAGTGCAATATAGGAAGATAAAAAAGAAAGTCAATTATTACAATTAATTGTCCATAATCTATTATTAGCCCCTCTTAAAGGATGAGACTATAGAAATCGATATATCATTAAATTTACATTAGTTAAGCTTTGATCATGAATTTTTTCATGTATTGTATTGTTGGCCACTATTATAAATTTTTTACATGATGGAGGATTTTTTTCTTATCTCAAATTTGTGATGCTTATGATTCGATAAAGTATTATTCCATATTGAAGGATGTCAACGCAATGGGAATGTCTCGTTCAAATGCTATATTTTTGAAGTGTTACATATTGCAACTAATTTCGAGGGAAATTACTCTTAGCGAAGGTGAATATTCTCTTAGGTGGAATGGTGTCCTCTCCTAGGGAAAATTAGTGGTCTCATAGGTATACAGTCATATTACTCTCTCATTACAGGTGCACGAGATAATAAGTTGGTTCAGGAATGTTTGGACGTGGAATATTCCTCTAAATATCAAAATCTTTGAATGCCTTGTATGGAAAAATAAGGTCCTCACATGGGAAAATCTATGCAAGAGAGGTTTTGAAGGTTTGAGAAGATGATATTTATGTAAAGGTGCCCTAGAAGATGTGCTTCACATGTTCATCCAATGTCCTTTCGTCACAACCATCTAGATCCAATTTCTTCTAATTTTAAATTTTCAAGTCTGATAGTATATTAATTCTATGGAGAAATGCTTCAAATGGTGGATGTTTCATTGTAGGGAGCATCAGACTCTACCAATTCTTATTATTTGGGGTATATTGAAGGGTAGAAATAATTTTATTTTTGAGGAATTCCCTTTTGACACCCGCATCTATGATAAAAATTGTGTGTTATACAGTGAATATGGTCAGAAGCTTCGAAAGGAAAAGTTGTGCAAATCCTTAATGAGTGGTTTTAATACGATGTTTCTGACAAGTTAATTTGATGGGGTTACACAATATGGACATTGTGGGTGTAGTGTGCTTGTTGAGATATCACAGGTACATCAATATCATTTCTATTGGAGCTATGGCATTGGGACAAACACCAGGGTTGAAGTGGTTTCCTTGTGGGGACTCTTATTCTGTGCAAAGAGGCTCCATATTGATTCTATACATATTTTTGGAGATTCTCAATTTGTAATAGAGTGGATAAACGGAAGGTCCTCCTTTTCCCCTTCTGATATCTCATTCTAGCTTCAAAGAATAAATTTCAACAATTTTAAATTTTTTATTCAAAATATTCAAGCACGTTGACAGTTGGATTGTCAGCACTAATTCGAAAATGTTAAATAAGGGTGCTAACAGTTAGATTGTCAATGAAATTTGTTTATGTTGAAGTTTGCAACAAGAAACAGTGAAATTGGCATCCGGAAACAACAAGCAGCACCTACACTAAGTGTGGGACCAGGAGGTCCAAGTAGCACCTACACTGGTGTGGGCTAAATTTGGTGCATGTCTATTTTAGTTATCCCATAATTAACATGGACAATAAAATGTAATCTAATCTTAAAATAACTTGTAATAGTTAACTGAGTTTGATAAACTCATTCAACTCATGAATTTCCAGTTGAGGGTAGTTGGTGAGGCATGCAGAGTACGAAGTGCAGTGGTGCATTAGTTAATGCAGGTCGTAATCATTTTAACTCATTTAACTAAGTTAAACTCAGTTGTTCTAGTTGTAACTGTTTGATACACTAGTGAGAGATCAAGTGAATTAAATATTATTAATTCACAATCAGTGATCTCACATGCAACTGAGGATTTACTATTATTAGTTGCATACATGTCAGTTCCAGTGGAGACCCAGTTGAGACAAAGGTTAAAGGGAAGTGTGACTATCAGTTGTGATATTAGCAGGCTACCCAAGTGTAGTTAAAACACCACAGGATGCCCATGATACTCAGCGCAGTGTAGGAAGGCTGGAATTCCTTGTGAATAGGGATTGCATTCCTCATGAATTGCGTGAGCAAGGCAGGTTGAAGACAGGCTGAGAATTGGTTGATTATTGGCTTGTGGATCAATGTGAGACAATTAGATGAATACAGGAGGGCTCTTGTGAGAATATTTTTGTATGTAATTGTTTCATGATCCATGTTGAATATAAAATAGAAGATAGCGGGGTTTTGAGCAGCAAGCTTTCCCTGGGAAATTATCTGTGTCGTGTGTGATTTGATTCTTCTTTGCTTCATGTGATTAGTGATTGTGTTTTTAATTCTGCAAAGGATTTCTAGAAGCAATTCAATATTTAAATTTAGTAAATTTTTATATCAGTTGAATATAAGATAAAACATGCATGTTTTATAATTTCTACATGGTATCAACGATGTGTTATAAATTTTCTACATGGTATGAGAGCAGGAATTATTTGGGTGCACGAGTTTGTAGAGAATATCTAAAAATTTTGATGCAAAAAAATTCAAAAACAAATAGCATATTTAGATTCCTTGCGAAAAAATACCCAAATTGAAAAAAAAAAATCGGTCTAATTAGAGCTCGAATGAGGGAGATATCATCGATTTAAAATCAGCTCTTTTGTTAGAAAAATTTGCAATGGGGGGGAAATTACAATGTGTGCGAGTCAAGAACCTGCATGCACTTGAGGTAAAATATGCATGAAAAGCTTTGAGGAGCAAAGAAGAGGTTATTGACTTGATGGTTGAGAGGGAGCCTCTCAACATGCAGTCTTAGAAGCAGTCTCAGAAGGTTGTGGAGCAGCCACAATTGGAGAAGTAGAGAGGAGACCGAGTGGAAGATTCCACTCAAGAAGAGACCTCCAGGAGGGGGAAATTTGGAGCTAGATGGGAATATGGAGTGCATGCAACTATACCTCTAGGTTTGAGGTGGGGCAACATGCAATATTAATCCCAAGAAGAAATTTAGGCAAGGTCCTAGAGATGGTGTGTCTCATGGATCGAACCTGGCTACGAGGAGCCCACAGAGAAGCAATAGCAGGATCAGTTAGATTGATGCAGTTAGATGTTAGGAGGACATACAACAGAGTGATAGGTGTCGGATACAAGAGCGTAGATCAGATTTGGCAACACTGCAGAGTGCATGGATGCAGATGTCAACAGCGCAGAGAATCCAGTAGAAATGTGTAGTAGCTAGCAACAGTCAGAAGACTCTAATGCCAGATGCATTATACCGATTCAGTTGTTTAGAGACTATTCAGTTTTGGAAGTGTTACATGAAAAGGTTGCATTTGTGAGAAACACTATAGAAGTGTTGCATGCAATGGTTTCATGTCACATGCATGAGGTTGCATGTCACATTCATGAGGTTGCATGTTGTATGCATAAGGTGCATGTCGCATGCAAGGACATTCCTTTCTTGTTGAGAGGGAGTGTTGAAGTTTGAAACAAGAAACAGTGAAATTGGCATCCGGAAATAACAAGCAGCACCTACACTAAGTGTGGGACCAGGAAGTCCAAGCAGCACCTACACTGGTGTGGGATAAATTTGGCGCATGTCTATTTTAGTTATCCCTTAATTAATATGGACAATAAAATGTAATCTAATCTTAGAATAAATTGTAATAGTTAATTGAGTGTGATAAACTCAGTTAACTCATGAATTCCGAGTTGAGGGTAGTTGGTGAGGCATGCAGAGTAATTCTAGTTGTAACAGAGTTCAAAGTGCAGTGGTGCATTAGTTAATGCAGGTTGTAATCAGTTTAACTCAGTTAAGTGAGTTAAACTCAGTTGTGCTAGTTGTAACTGTTTGATACAGTAGTGAGAGATCAAGTAAATTAAATATTATTTAATTCACAATCAGTGATCTCTCATGCAACTGAGGATTTGCTATTATTAGTTGCATGCATGTCAGTTCCAATGGAGACCCAATTGAGACAAAGGTTAAAGGGAAGTGTGGCTATCGGTTGTGATATTAGAAGGCTACCCAGGTGTAGTTAAAACACCAAATGATGCCCATGATACTCAGCGCAGTGTAGGAAGGCTGGAATTCCTTGTGAACAAGGATTTTGTTCCTCATGAATTGCGTGAGCAAGACAGGCTGAAGACGGGCTGAGAATTGGCTGATTATTGGCCCGATTTTGTTTGGATCAATGTGAGACAATTAGTTGAATACATGAGGGCTCTTGTGAGAAGACTTTTTTATGTAATTGTTTCATGATCCATGCTAAATATACAATAGAAGATAGTGGGGTTTTGAGCAGCAAACTTTCCCCGGGAAATTATATGTGTTGTGTGTGATTTTATTCTTATTTGCTTCATGTGATTAGCAATTGTGTTTTTAATTCCAAAAAATAATTGTAGAATTGATTCAGTATTTAACTTTAGTAAATTGTTAGATCGAGTGAATCCAAGATATACATGCATGTTGTATAATTTCTACAATTTATATATTCGCAAAGTCGAAGTGATGTGAAGAAAAAATTGGTTGTTTCTTAAGTAGGTTGGGACATAAGAGTGCCACAAAAATATTCTCCAATGCTTACAAGTAACGCTATTTTCGCCAACGCCAGAAGAATGGAATCAAGGGAAAATTTTCATCAGTTTGGGAAATAATTAGAAGGTTTGGTAGTTCTTGATTACTATGTTTGGAAAAAAAAAAAAAAAAATTGGCTATTATGCTCTCGAGTCTTTGTGCAGGTTTTAAAGTTATTTTTATAAAAACCTTTATGTGCCCAAGGCCCAATCTCCAAGCACTTAAGTCATAACCAAGCATTGGAAAAACAACCATATGAAGCCCAATGCTCAATTCAAGATGCACAAGTCACGAAGGGTGGAGCCCACAAGAGGTATCGTCATAGTGTACAACATGTCACATGATCATTTAAGGTTTATCTCATATATGTAACTAAGTTTATGTTGACTTGGGGAATGTGGGATTTGTATTCCACAAACAAGCAAAGTCAACACAAACCAATAATGTAGACCTTTTTCTGGAGGAAGCAGAAAAAACTTAAATAAAATTTAAGTGATATTGCTTACAGTTAATCCGTCGGCATTCTTTCTTAAAATATTTTGATAGAGCGTTGAAAATTAATATGTCAGCGACTAGAGCAGATACATTTTTTGAGGCAACGATAAGGGGTTATGATCACGATAAAGCACATTTGAGATGGATTCATGCACTAAAATCCTGTTTTGGTGAATCAAACATGAGTTCCACGACAAGGTTACTATTTTAAACATGATGAAAAAAATAGGGGATTTTAGAAAATTATTACAGGATATCAGCTGGCAGTTTTTTCCTTAGCTTCAGTGAGTCAAATACATGCAAATAATATAAGTGGTACTAAATTAGTCTCATGGGGATCATCTCTAGATTTTGATGACACAAACTCAACAGTCCAAGGGAAAAGGTACTAAAGCATGTTTTGTTTTCACTTGACAAAACTTTGTTTTAAAAATATTTTTTCCTATAAAAGGCAGTAACATCAGGGACAGTTTCAGAACAAATGGGAAAAAAATTTGAAAACCAAAAGTGGTTTTTGTCAGGAACGGACCCATTAACAAAAACCTCTCTCATATTTACACATCTATCACAGTTTTGGAGATTCAAATGGCTCTTTGAAGTCTATATTTTAGGAATTTGCCAGAAAAAAGCTCCTAGATAGTTGTTGATAAGCCACCTTATCAAATCAACAATTGAAGATCACATTCAACTTTCCAAAGCTAAATATCATCCATCAAATCAACATTCAAAATTTAAAGGGATTCAATACTAGCAACGTTTAACCATTTGATACATATTGTAACTACTTCCATATTTATTTATTTTTTATGATTTTATTAGTTTTTTTTTCCAGAAATATAGAAATAGTCTGGGTTATTATTTTTACTATTTAAGTAAGGCTTTGTAATGTAACAGGGGTTGGGAATTTTTTTAAGAATAAATGTTGTGTGTGAGTTTTGGTCAATATATTACTATATGCGGTGTTACATTTACAGTTTGCAAAAAATCATGTGTGTATGACTTCCTATATGTTTTTCCTCATGGTATTTAGTTTCTCTTTATGATGCATCTCTTGATCATTAAGTCTTTAGTATTTTGGAATAAACATTATGAACTAGGATTCCTTATGATGCTCTAATTCACGTTATCTGAATACTTTCCATGCTTTCTACTTAAATATTTATAACGGAATTATTATTGCTCTGTTGTGATATTTATTTATTTTATTTTGTCTCCACATATTCATGGTAATATGTCTAAGAAGTTATATGCTATATTGTCTCTGTTAAGGTTTGTTTTTGGATCTCGTGGTTAGCATCCTCTACACCAGACTCCATGCCCAATGGTCCTTTTTCTCTTCTTTCCAAACCAAACTCATCCTACAAGTTAAATCTATACAATGAGCTTAGCAACCAACTACTAAGGTGACACTGTGTAATTGAGTTTAAGGAGAAAACCCTCTCCATATTTAATGGCCAACATTCAATCTAAAGTGGTTTGAATGTTTCCTAAGTGAATTTTCTTCCATGGCTAAGGAAAACTTATGAGCGATAACACCTCCTTTGCTCACCAATAGGATGCACAAGATCGATATTGTGAAGGAATATTTTCAAAACATATCCTTTGAGCATGTCTTAAGGGAATTTAACTCTTCTACAAATGTCCTTTCAAAAAATGGACTCTTTGTGATGCTTGGAAGAATTTTTTGCAGTGTTCTTCATCATGGTGTGTAGAGGAATTCTAGATATTTTCCACTTGTATGATTTTCAATATGCACTCTAGCTTTATGTCATTGGGTCCGTTGTTTTTTGAACGGTTTTTGTGTAGTCCCTACATAATACAAGTCTTTAGTACTAGTCTCTATATAAATCGTATAGGCTTTAGGATTTGAATATATGGATGATAAATTTCTAGATGATATGTTGATGGTTTTCTCTAATGTCAACAACCATCTCCCAGTGGTACATGATGCATCTTCTATTTCCCTTTTCCGGTCATGACAGGGTTTTTATCTACACGATCTTTTTGATCTTATGTAACGATTTTTCTTATTTTAATATGATAACCTATGATTTTTCTTACACGAAAATAAAATAAAAATAAAAATAAAATAAAATAAACAAATAGTTGGCATTGGAATATTTTATTTCAAAGAGGCATTCAAATATGTTATATATGGATCACATTGTCCACATTAAAATGTTTTTTATGAATATATTTTTAAATTTTTTTTTTTATGATTCATGTTGAATTTTATTATTATTATTATTATTAATTTTCATATGTCACATATTGATTTTATATTAAAAATTGAATGAATTACACATATTGATCTTATTACTTTAAATTACTTTCTCTCTTTGGGCCTTTTTTTTTTAATTTGGAAGGAAAGTATAGGAAACCTGATGCAAGTGACAAGTTTGGCCAACAATCCCATGTAATATTATAACTAGATAAATACAGTGAAATATCAAAACATGGACTAACTACAACAAACAAATAAACATGCAATCTGAAAACTCCACAAGGACAACAAATTTAGAACATCGTTGACCAGAAACAATAGAGCTGAGCCATTTTATTGAATATCTAATGAGAAGTTGAGTACAAAATATACTGGAATGTGTGCACTTGGGCTTGCTAAAGCAAGCATGCAAAACCTAGGTGAGAGTGAGGAAAAATCCATGCTGAAATGGCTCATTGGTTATACGCTCTACCCATAAATTTATTGTTGCTACTATTAGAGGAAAACTGATATTTGAGGCCTCAAATATGCTCCAAGTTTTTTGAAAAAATAGGAAAATGCTCTCAAACCTTGGACTGACAAAGCACATAAATCTTTTGGGCTAATTCCAACCTCCCGAAATTACCCAAAAATCAAGTGAAATCGCCCACTTCCTAGCTCTACATCCCACCAGAAAATATATAGTTTCTCCACCCAAAATACTCCACAAAAATAACTGAGAAACCACTAAAAGATAGCGTTCAAATGATAAAATATAATTCCATCTATTTTCTGGCACAAGGTTACAACAACTGATTCAACAAAAATGGCCTAGAAAACCCCTATGTGAGCCCTAAGGAAGGATAATTCAGCCCACACAAATGCAACAATCTCGAGCTCTAAAACTCCACAAGGAAATTTTTCCTCCTCCAAGAAAAATTCTAAAAAAATCTTGAGGCAAATTTCCCTAACAATATCTTCCTCCAAGCAACTCTAGTTTTTCTACTGCGTCCTCTTGAAAAATTCATCCCACCTATTGCGGAGATGAAATGGCTCACAAAATGTAGCAAAAGAAGCATCCAATCAGCGCCAAATTTCTCTCCCAGGGTGACACTATAGGTTCACTGAAATAGATTTGGGATTCTCCACTTGGAAATCCCTTTGCTAAGCATCACTAGTTGACTTGGCTCAATATCTCAAGCAAACCTTCCAATTTAGAAATGAAATGCCAAAACCAAAATGATCAAAATGAGGCTCTAACCTTTTATTTTTTCTTTCTCTTCCTCATATCATGGTTCAATTTCTTTCACACTATGATTTGATACCATGGTATGATTCTTCCCATGGGTCAATTTCCATGCTTGGTAATCTCCACAACTTATCTTCACTTTAATTTTTCTTATTTTCCTAAGTCCCAACCATTTCCTTTTCTCCAAAATTTATTTAATATCTCCACAACTTATTTCTCCTAATTTTATTTATCTAAATATATATATTAATCACCAAAATCATAAAATTGGGAATTTCCTTGTCAAGAATTTTAATTGGGGAAATGATAGTCCTCCCCTCCCAAATGTTGCTTGTCCTCAAGCCACTGTATGTTGGATGCTGCAAAATCTTCTCTCCCTCCCAAGTGGCATCCTCTTCAGGCAAATCCTTTCACCTAACTAGAAATTCTCTAATGGTCCTACTCCTCAACTTCCTCTTCCTCTCTTATAAAATAGCCTCTAGTGTCAAAATAAAATGCCTGTCATCATCAAATGGTGGTAACTTAATGGTAGTCGTCACTCATTGTCCCAAATACTTTTTTGGGCAAGAGACATTAAATACATTATGCACCCTACTTATAAATGTCACTCATTTATAAGTAGAGTGACATTTATGGATTGCTTGTATGGCTGTAATATTTGGACTACATATAACTTCTGTTGATTTTCTTCCATCAAAAAGTTATCGGTGAGTTCTCTAAGGATATATAGGCTCTCTTGTATCCAATATTTGGCCATTGGAGCCCTGTTAACTAAAAAATCCATATCAGCAAAATTCAGTGCATCATAGCCATATAAAGCACGAAAGGGTGTCATACCTATGGACATATGATAAGTGGTGTTGTAGAAATACTCCCCAACGTGCATCCACTTCACCCATGCTCTCTCCTGGTCAGTCACATAGTTGTGCAGATATCCCTCCAACCACTTATTCACTATCTTTGTCTACCCATCTGTTTAAGGGTGATAGTTAGTGCTAGGAGTCAACTCTGTGCCCATAATGCAAAATAACTCCTGCCAAAATCTTCCCATAAATCTAGCATCATTTTCATTGATAACAGTCTTAGGCATCCAATGCAACCCAAACACCTCCCAGAAAAAAGCTCAGCCACCTATGATGCTAAATACTAATTTTAAATGGTGAAAAAGTGTGCAAAATTTGTCATCTTGTCAACAACCACATAGATGCAATCTCTTCCCTGTATTGTCGACAATCCTATAATAAATTCCATTGATATACTCTCCTACTTACTCTCAGGAATACGAAGAGATTGTAGTAACCCAGGAAAATGTGTGTGTTCTCCATTGTTCCTCCGGCATGTATCACACTCCCTAACATGCTTCAAAACATCTTCCTTTATACCTTCCCAAGTGAAGCTCTCCCTAATGGCCCTATAAGTCTTGTAGAATCCAGGATGCTCTTCCAAAGGTGATTCATGAGCTATGTGCAAGATATTCTACCTCAAATATGAATTTGATACCAAATAAATCCTAAATTTTTTGTAGAAATTATACAACAATACGCATGTATATCTTGGATTCACCCAATATAACAATATGCTAAATTTAAATACTGAATCGCTTCTACAAATTTTTTTCGGATTTAAAAATAACACAAATTCCAATCACATGAAGCAAAGAAGAATAGATCAAAACCACAACACCAGATATTCCTGGGGAAAACTTGCTGCTCAAACCCCTCTATCATATATTGTATATTCCACAAGGATCATGAAACAATTACATACAAAACTCTTCTCACAAGAGCACTCAATACATCAGCTAATTGTCTCACACTATCATACAAAAATTAGCAAATGCATGTGCCAATTTCCTGATAGCCTGCCTCCACTGCACAATCCCTGATGGTCAAGAACCTATGAATAAATTATGCTTGCCCGGCGTTGATTACGCAATCCTCATAGGCATCTCCAATGTGTGTGTGGTTTTATGAGTACACCCACGAATGTCACAACAGATAGTCAAACTATCCCTTTCACCTATCTCTCAACTGGGTCTCCACTGGATCTGACATGCATGTAGTTAACAATAGTAAATATTCAGTTGAATGTGAGACCATTGATTGTGAATTAATTAAATAATTAATTCACTGATCTCTCACTAGTGTATGTTCAGTTACAACTAGCAGAACTGAGTTTAACTCACTTAACTGAGTTAAAATACTTTACAACTCACATAACTACACATCCAACTCTGTTACAACTTTGAATCAGTCAGTTACAACTAAGTCCACTTGCATGTCCCACCAACCAACCACTCAACTCGAAATTCACTTAGCTAATTGATTTGACACTTCAGTTAACTATTTCCAAGTGCTCATTGAGAATAGATTAATGTTTATTGTCCAATTATTATTAAGAGATAATAATAATCGACATGCATTCTATAAATAGACATGTGATCTATAAATAGATTTCACACATGCATCTATAAATAGAGCATCATATATATATAGAATTTTCTCACCATCTATAAATACACTTCCACCTAAAAACAGCCTGTATGGGCCCCTCCTAGTGTAGGTGCTTAATTTTCACTAGGATCAAGGATGTTGTTTCCGAATGCCAATTTCACTGTTTCTTGTTGCAATCTTCAACACTCCCTATCAACAAGAAAGGAATGTCTTTGCATGCGACATGAAACTCCATGCATTCACCCTGCAACCTTTGCATGTGCCATGTAACCTCATGCATGTGCCATGCAACTCCATGCATGCACCCTCCAACCTTTGTATGCGCCATGAAAACTCATGCATGCGCCATGCAACTCCATGCATGCGGCCTGCACCCTTTGCATGCAACATTTCAAAACTGAATAGCCTCCAAACAACTGAATCAGTATAATGCATCTATCGTCAAAGTATTCTGACTTATGCTGGTACCAACTGCACATGTCTTATGGATCCACTGCGTTGTTGACCTCTACATCCATGCACTCTGCACTTGTTGTCAACTCTAATCCACGCTCCAGTATCCGACACTATCACTTTGATTTCATGTCCTCATGACATCTGACTACATTATTCCAACTGATCCTGCTACTGCTACTCTGTGGGCTCCTCGTAGCCAGGTTCGATTCATGAGATCCACACCATCTCAATGAATCCTGCCCAGAAATTTCTTCTTAGGATTACTCATGCATGTCACCCCACCTCTCACCTGGTGGTATAGCTGCATGCACTCCCTCTACCCATCTGGCATGAAATTTCTCTACATGAGTGGTTGCTCATCATCCTCATCTTGTGGCTGCTCCACATCCTGAGGTTCACTCTTACCTGCATGCAAATCTAGCTCCCTCTCAAGCGTCAATTGCATGGCTTTCTCACACTTCCCAACTCTAGGAATATCTGTATAAATCCCATCTACATCAAGTCTATAGAGATTCTTAACCCAAATCCTAACCTTCTTAGCTTGCCCTGTTGCTTTGTGTCACAGGAAAAAATTTCCTTCACTAAAGACAACATCATAGCCTCTACCCTCTAACATTGCGACTGAGACTAAACTTTTCTTCAAACCTGGAACATGCATAGCATATTTTAAATGAAAGAGTTTACCCGACGCCCTCTGAAAGGTAATGGTACAAATTGCAATCGCATTGTATCGTCCATTTTCACCCAACTCAATATGCATCTAGAGATCTTTCTCCTCCAAGTCACTAAATATTTTCTTATCTCCCGTCATGTGAAAGGAAGCACCACTATCCAAGTACCACCCCGATCCCAATCGACTTGACACCATACATACGATCAATGAGAATTCAAGCTCAAATTGCGAGGCAAGGGACTCACCAGCTGCATCTCTAATATCCATCTTGTTCTTCTTCTTTTGTGGACAATTTGTGGCAATATGTCCATACTCGTGACAGTGAAAACACTTCACTTTGGACATGTTGTGCTCCTTGCAATCTTCACCAACCTCATATTTAGAATGGAATTTATTCCCCTTCCCCTTCTTCGCCTTGGCATCCAAATCAAAATCCTCTTCATCATCATGCTTTGATGAAAATCCATCCCTGGTGTTCCACCTGAACTCCTCATGCACTAGATCCGACCATAGTTGTTCCCAATCCAATAGTTTTTCTCGTCCGTTGACAGAGTCTTCATAATTGTGCCAACTCTTAGGAAGTCCCTAGAGAGCGAAAATCACCAAATAATCATCTTCAACACTTACTCCTACACTCCCAAGCTCATCCCTGCATTGGACAAACTTTATTAAGTATACCAGAATAGTGTCGTTCTTTTCCATCTTGATCTTCCTGAGTTTATCTTTTAGCACCAATTTCCTATGGTTGCTACTGCTTTGGAATAGATCCTTCAAAGCCTTCCACATAGCATATGGAGTGGCTTTCCCATGAAGACTTGAGACAATGTGGTCTCATACACCTTCCAACAGAATCATCCTCGCCCTTGCCACTTTCTTTTTCCATGCATCAAGTATTGCAGCGTTTGTCGAAGTAGGCTTAGGAACATCTTTGTCAATGAATTCCTTCAAGCCATTATCTTCGAGCACTAGCTCCATCCTATCCTTCCAAAAAATTTAGTTCAATTTTCCCTCGAGTGCATACTCTAGCCGCAAGCCATTGAAAGCCAATTCGATGTTTACTCAACTGTAGCACCAAGAAATTCTTGCAGCAAATTTGAATTGTTTCCACCAACAAACTCAGCTCCTGCTTCAAAATTGCAATATTTTGTTCCCTGATACCCTATAGAAATTATACAACAATATGCATGTATATATTGGATTCACTCGATCTAACAATATGCTAAATTTAAATACTAAATCGCTTCTAGAAATTTTTTCGGATTTAAAAACAACACAATTTCCAATCACATGAAGCAAACAAGAATAGATCAAAACCACAACGCCAGATATTCCTGGGGAAAGCTTGCTGCTCAAAACCCCTCTATCATATATTTTATATTCCACAAGGATCATGAAACAATTACATACAAAACTCTTCTCACAAGAGCCCTCAATACATCAGCTAATTGTCTGACACTGTCATACAAAAATTGGCAAATACATGCACCAATTTACTACCTCCTGACAGCCTACCTCCACTCGCAATCCCTAATGGTCAAGAAAATCTGAATGAATGATTTTTTCCTTGACTTGACTGTGAAATCCTCATAGGCATCTCTAATGTGTGTGTGGTTTCGTGAGTGCACCCACTAATGTCACAACAGATAGTCAAACTGTCCCTTTCACCTATCTCTCAACTGGGTCTCCACTAGATCTGACATGCATGTAGTTAACAGTAGTAAATCTTCAGTTGCATGTGAGACCACTGATTATGAATTAATTAAATAATTAATTCACTGATCTCTCACTAGTGTATGTTCAGTGACAACTAGCACAACTAAGTTTAAGTCACTTAACTGAGTTAAACTACTTTACAACTCAAATAACTACACATCCAACTCTATTACAACTTCAAATTAGTCAGTTACAACTAATTCCACTTGCATGTCCCACCAACCAACCACTCAACTTGAAATTCACTTAGCTAACTAATTTGACACTTCAGTTAACTATTTCCAAGTGCTCGTTAAGAATATATTAATGTTTATTGTCAAATTAGTATTAAGAGATAATAATAATCGACATGCATTCTATAAATAGACTTCGCACATGCACCTATAAATAGAACGTCATCTATATATATAATATTCTCACCATCTATGAATAGACTTCCACCTAAAAATAGCCTGTGTAGACCCCACCTAGTGTAGGTGCTTAATTTTCACTAGGATCAAGGATGTTGTTTTTGGATGCCAATTTCACTGTTTCTTGTTGCAATATTCAACATTTGTAGTAGATAACATCATCCATCACTCGGTCTCTGTCATCCCCATGAGTCCCATCCAATATCTCACATGCCTACTAATCCTTGGAGTACTCCACCAAAAGTTGTTCCTTCCATTGCTACGTGATATCCATCAAAGAGAGTGTTGCGAGCCTCCATGATAATGTGTCAGCTACTATGTTATGCCTTCCCTTGACACACTCAATCTCAAAATAATATTCTTGGATCTTACTGACCCATTTTTACTGCCTTCCTGCAAGTTTGGTTGCTCCAAGAAAAATTGAAGACTTTTGTGATCAATATTAACCTTGAATATGTTCCCCACTAAGTACTGCCGAAACTTAGCCAACACATGTGTTATGCGGGATTTACGACTACAGACAGAAGTATCTCCCCTAATTCTGGTGGTCTAACCTAAAACAACATAGAGAAAAGGAACCCAATGTTTTCCTTAAAGTAAATAGACAATGGGATGAATCCTACCTATAATCTCTCGCATGTTTTTCTCCTTACTTAGCTTGAATGTTCCAATACTAGCTCTTATTTCCAAAATTAGAACCTACATAGTCAAACAACACAAGCCAAGAAAACACAGGATCTATGCATCATCATCTAATCACTTTATTCAATAGATCAGTGATGATACTGAAATACATGAAATAGAAACATCATATATAGGGAAACATAGATTCCTCCAAGATGACTTGTCCTTTCCTTGTCACAAAGTGCACCTCCAAGTTGACTTGTCCTTTCCTTGTCACAAAGTGCACCTACAATCACCCTAAATGCATGAAATTATGTCTCTCATAACAACATCATAAGGGTAGAATGATTCTCCAAAATCCAACCTCTTGCATATGGAAGTTTGTAAATAAATAGAGGAGTGGGGTAAGTTGGGATTTCTTATCCTTTTACCAATCTAGGGGTTGAGATCCACTCTTGAGGGGAGGATGAGATCTAAGGATAATGGATTGAAACTCCAAGGTAGGATAGCATAGGATTTGAGATTTTTATCTGAGGTAAATGGTCCCAACAGATCCTAGAAGCTTCTAGAAATGGAGGCTTCAAGATTTTCTCTCTTTTTCCCAAATTTCTAGAACCAATGCAGGTGCAAAGGGGATAAAATTGTAGGTGATCAATGCAGGCCATAATGGAGAAAAATATAGGTGAACGTAGTCCAACAAGAGGCCAGGGAGCATTTATCCTAAAACTGGCTCAGATGACACAATTTTAGGAAGAAACTACGGGGAATGAAAGAGGGATGCTTAGGTATTTGTGAAATGATAATGACAAGGGGGAAAGGATATTTATTGATCCCATTATGAGGCCTATTGACCAGATGTGACAAAATGGCCTATAACAGATTGCCCCCTAAAGCACAAAGTCAGAAATGACGATTGATGACTGAAGTGTTGTACCTTGTGCCACATAGGGATTAAGAAAAACCGACGAGATTCATCTGTTACAATACTGTATTTATATCATGACATATTTTTCTAAGGGAGGCATACCCATACTCAACACATAAGCTAACATCACATGTACAATGATTAAAATACGTGTCCAAAGATGATAACTTGTGGACCCATGACTAGATGATTATTTGTATGATTGTGGCCATCATACATTGTGATCTTTGTATAACTCCTGAAATTGCAACCCGGATGGATGAAAAGAGATCCTAGGTCTTCCATCGCATTCACACAACCAAACCAACGTATGATTCTAACCACGTGAATCAATGAGCTGAGGTTGAACATGGTATACACCATCTGATTACCGACAAATGATGTACGTTGTTAACAGATGTGAAAGAAACCATTGATGATGTTAATGGTTCTTAAGGTACTATAGTACAATCTGTATGGTGTGAATAAATGAGTTGATTTCAAACACCACACCGAGTCTTTTGGTCGAAGGCCAATGATGTAAACATAACACCGAGAGTGAGGAAAATTTACAGTGATGTATGCAAGCACTAAGGTACCAAAGGGTTTTTCCTAAGTCAACTTCCTGGATAATATGTTGATGTTGACAGGAAGCGACCCATCACAAGAGGGCCTTGATGTATCCCCCATCAATGACACGAAAATGGTATCATGATTGAGACAAAACGATGTTCATACTGAACTAGATCAGGAAAGGAAAACATGGAATGAAGGCTTAAGAGTATTGTAACAAATATCAACTGAATGACTTCTCTTGAACACACCAAAAAAACTGAATGGAGTTGGAATCATTGACCCAAAACTGAAATGGAGGCTCTTAAAAGGTATCATGAACCGAAAGACAAGAATATTGCCCAACCCAATAGCCATGGAGATGAAGTGGAAGAGTGTCTTGTTCAAGAGTGACTCTCTGCCATTAACAAATGGAGTACCCTGTTTTCCCAATTTCCTCAACCATATTGGTTAGTACCTCTTTATTTTTTAACAAGCTTGAGGAGGATGACATATGTTTAATATGTAAGTTCACCCTTCAAATGAATACCTCTGGGTATATTTAACGAACCCTGATAAGAAGTGGTTCGGCCTTGTCATGTTTGACAAGTCCATCATTGTTTGATGTTTTAACGAGTCCAGTGAAGGTAAAACTCGAAATATTTTTCATGTTTAGAGAGTTTGAAAAGGAGTCGAAAAAGAAAACTCCATATGTCCCTTTTCGTAGATAGTCTTTTGATTCTGAAAAGGTAGAAAATAATACTCAAGAGAACCTCTTAGCCATGTTTGACTAAGGTATTCCTTTTTTGTAAATAGTCTATCTCATTATAGAAAATGGTTAAACTTATACTAAATAGACGCCTTTTCATTTACTTTAACGAGTTCGGAAATACAAGAGCTCGACAATATTTTCATATTTTGGGAGTCTGAAAAAAATTGAAAGAGGAATCCTCCTCGAGGAATGGGTGGTATAAAGAATAGAAACTAGTTCTGGTCATTATGGAACTGCTCAAAACACATAGAGTTCAAGAGGATTTCTAATAAGACCACTCATCGCAGTGGTTCCTCAGGAAAGGGAAAAACAACTAATTGAAAGTGTATGATCGGCCAAGAAGATGGTGACGATGGAAAGAGAAAACCAAGGCTCATCTAGAAGAATCACGCTGATAAAAATGGCAATCACGAGAGATAGGATGAGAATGGTTTCATTTTTTACACAAGCTTGAAACATGGGAAACTATGCTTGAAATTGGTTTCATTTTTACACAAGCTTGAAATGGAGAAAAAATATGCTTGAAAAAAGTTTTCATGCCCCCAACATAATGACTCAATTTGAGGTACATGCCCCCAAAGCTTCATTTCATTCACCTAAGTAGACTACTAGTTGTTAACAAGCAGATGGAATTAAGGTTCATTTACGAGATCAAGTCAAATACTCAACTGGGAATTTACGAGACCTAATCGAAGACTCAAGTTGAAAGGGGATTTGTTTCATTTTTTAATGAGCTTGACACAAGAAAATAACCATGCTTATGGGACCATGTTTTATTTTTTAACGAGATTTAAAAAAAAAAAAGGAAATCTGCTCTGAAAACCTTGTTTCATTTTTTAAGGAGCTTGACACAAGAAAATGAACTTTTCTTTGAAAACCTTGTTTCATTTTTTAAGGAGTTTAACATAATAAAATGAAATTTGTTATATGAACCTTGTTTCATTTTTTAAGGAGCTTTACACAAGACAAGGAACTCTACTCCAAAAAACTTGATCATGGCCCATAAGAGGCCATGGATTCCAAAAGGTTATCATAAAATGGAAGAAAAATGCTTTGGAAGGGATACATATCAAGGGATCTAATGGAAAGATTGGGCTGCAATGCCCCCAGTACTTGATGCACCAAATCACTGACTAGATCATTAGTAGACGTGGGCATGTAATAAGTTTCCACATAATTAATCTGCGGCGGGGAAGATACCGCTTGCATATAAGGACCATTTAGGGAATTTGGTTGATTGGGAGTTAGATTAGGACCAATGAATGAAAGTTGGTCAATGGTCATGATTCTTCCTTCATGTGGGAAACACGTCACATGAAAGAGTGAAGAGACAAGAGCTCTCATGACATAAACATAGTCACGCCCAATGAGTAAATTAAAATCCAAAGGGTCTTGGACTACCATCGCATCGATATATATAGTATTTCCTCCCAAAGTAATAGGAAATGTAGGAAGGATCATTAATTGTTGATTGGTTCCTCTATTAAATACCAACAGGTTCTAGGTAACGGACAGAAGTTGTGGAAAACCAAAATATTCCAAGTAGTTAGGGAAAAAATACTAATAGATGTACCTTCATCTATGATTGTGCTAGGTAAAACCACATTATAATCATGTACTATGATCTGGAGAGGCACATAAGAAGGAAGGTGATATCTTTCCAGTAACCTCCAATCAAAGGAAGTGGCCATACTACTTAGAGTGGGTGTCATGGGAATGGGATAATTTCCCCCGCGTGCTATGGTAACGTGAGAATTACGCTCCTGCACTGTTGGAATGGCGGGATTTCCTCCCAATTCATTGTAAGCTGAAGAAATAATAAGAACCTTAGTGGTATGAAGTTCACTCTCTATAGGAAAGGTACAATCAACTAAAGGTGGAATAAATTTTGTTAGCACTCCATCGGATCTCCGAAGGATGATAAGGAGACCAGAAAATGTAACCACATACCACTTTGACCTAGTAGCTAGCCCTACTAGGCTAAGAGGGATATCTCAATGAAATTCACAGCCAAATTGACTGGATCATAGAGATTTTAGGCTAGATATAATAGGCTCTAGGGCTTTGGTTGATTTGGATTTTTGTGCTGGATGAAAATGGACCTTTAGAAACTAGGCTTGAAACCCCTTTTAGGGTTACAAGAGAAAAAATTGCAGGGGAATGAAGGGGAAAGGTAGGAAAGATCAAATTAACAAATAGGTTTTATGATTGTGGTATAGGATGAGCAGCAATATCAGGAACAAGCATAGAAATATGAATTCATTCCTTGAGAAGAAAGTAAACACAACATCATCATCTCATCAAAATAGGGGATGCATTACTCATGAACCCTGCTTAAAGAAATATAAAGAAAATGAGTGAAAGAAATATATATGGAATGGAAAGAGAAAGCACTCAATGAAGTGACTTACTAAAGAGAAACGTAGACATACAAGCTCAACACATGAATCCCTAAATTTAAGCTGCCACTTTTCTTTGTATTCACTGTATTACTTTGTCAAAATGAAATACACTAGCTCAATGTCCAAGACTCCAACATACAACCCTTGAAAATGATTAAAAAAGGCCTCATATAGCTACTAAGGTCAAAATCCTCCCTTGGAGGTCGAATTTACCAGCAAGAAAGTCAAATACATGCACCTATCTGATCACTGCTACACACTAGGGAGGTTACTCAACCATTTCCTCCTTTTTCTAAACCACTTGAACTTATTTCTCAAAGCTTTTAATACATGATAAAAAATTTAACTAACTCAAGTTGACCACAATTACATTTACTTTTGACAATTTACCCTTTTTCATTCACCTCTTAACTTTTTACCACAGCAAATTTTCAAATTACAAAATTTCAGGGTAAATTTCTGGAAATGTAGCAAGTTTTTTGCAGAAGTGACGCACCAGTTGAGGGTTGATTTTGGCCAAATTTTAGGAGTCCATTATAAATTCTGGAAACTAGGTAAAGTATCCCCACGGATCTAGTTTCCAATGAGCCATAAAAATCGAAAAAATACCTATGGGAATGCCTCTAAAACTTGGTTTTTCCAACCTCACTCAAAAGCACCGTGCATGTCTAGAATTAGTGGCAGAAGCATGAAAAAGGTGAGGTTTTCTGAGTTTTTTATCAAAATAAGAATTTTTCATGAAAAAAAAGTTTATATTTGGCATGTAATCATAATTATCTATCCATCCATGTAGAAAAAATTTCATTTGGATGCCCACGGAAAAAGGGTTGTGCCCCTTGCACGACGCTTCTCTATGCCAATTTCTGCAAAATTTCTCGGTTTTCTAGAAAACCAGGTCTCAAATATGGAGTCATATCACTTTATCCATGAAATATTTTGCAAATATGAGAGAGTTTTTTGTTATTTGACATGTTATGGACAAAAAAAACCTCCTCCATTTTCCTAATATGCTTCTCTTATTGTCCACAATATTCTCTACAAAATGTGACTAAATCAGGAAATTGCATAGTCAGAAAATTAGGTTGTGAAGATGTGAATGGATCTCTCATTCTGTAATACATGTGTAAAAACTGAGATTTTTTGTTCTTTGGCATGTTAGGAACAAAATTATCCTCCAGTTTCCCAAAATTCGGCTCTAGTTGTTCACAATATTCTCTGAAAAAAGATGTCTAAAACTGGATTTTTTCTGGAAAATTTCACAAAAGGATCGCGTTGTCCAAAAAAGGGTCGCACAAAAGGGTAACTTTGTGCAAAAAATGGTTGCGAAAAAGGGTCACTCCTTGTACATGGTTCACAAAAGGGTCACGCCTAGGCATATGGGTCACACGAAAGGGTCGTGATGCTCCCAAAATGCAACAAAACCCTCCTTTTTTCACAAGTTTTTCTCTTTATGAGTTTGCACGATGGTCGAAAGGATCTCCTGAGATATGTAAGAATGAAAATGAGTTAAAAATAACCCATCTTATCCTTTTATCATGTGATGATCATTTCTTTTCATGATAGTGGGATGGCCCACTACATGTCTTTCACTATATTCTGCAAACTTGTAATTTGAAGCTTGATTATGCAGCTTTAGGAACATTTAGAAGTTATTACATGTAGAAACATAAAATTACATTTTGAAACAAACTTTATTGATCATAAACCCTATCACCACTCCTCCAATTGTTGAACTTTATGCATGAAATGACAACTTTGGTGACCTTGAAACCCTAATGACCTAATGGAGTCACTTAACTGAATGAAATCATGGTAATGATGACTGAAATTATGATGAAAATATCTAGATGATGATACACTCAGCTGAGTGATGATATGGACCAGAAATTTAGAAATTCTGGAAGGAGTGGAAAATAGTCCTAGACCTAATTCCGAGTGACCAAACTTTTGCTTGAAGACCTAATGAAATGACAAAAAATTGACTATGAGACCCTAACAGGACATGATAAGAGCCCATTGATCACTGGTGACAGGATGTAAATACTGACACTAACATTGACTCCAATTGGGGATGGAATATCCTTGGAGGTGTCAAGAACACTATAGACCAAGTAGCCTTACCATTGGGCATGGAATAAAAAATAAGCGACCAAACTCAATACTGAAAAACTGACATGACCAACTGAACTGACTCTAACTGAAACAAAACTTACAAAACTTATTGATCGCAACATAGCATCAAGACATTAGGGCCTCAAATATTGATGAAAACCACCTGCATGCTGAAGACATATGTATAATCATGTGAAGTGATCCTTCCAGTGTAACCAATCCAGCAGATGGCTACTTACTTTAATTATGCTCTCACTTTCCTTGAGCAAGCAAAAAAAATAAAAACTAGGCCACTCCAAGAGTCTACTGAACATGTGCTTCTGGTCCATGAAAACAAGAAAATACATATTCCCTGCTAACTGTAGCAAATCAGTAAAAGGATCTTCAAAAATATGAAATGATACCTTGTCTCAAGATCTAGAAAAAACACAAGCACACCCTCCATTCTGATCTGAAAGAACACTTGGTTGGTTATCCATAGGAAGGCATAGGGAAGTATGAACTTTAGTTATCTGTGTTGGTTGTAAATTCCTGAAGCATGGGAAACTCTAACTCTTTCTCTTGCATACTATTTATCTCGGGCTCATACTCTTCAAATTCATAGTCTAAATCATCCTTGCACATAAAGCATTCTTCAATATTGTTAAACATGATATCCCTATCATCTTCATGAAAGAAAATAGTCCCTGTTAGCTGATATATTTTCATAAAATCATCCTCACAAATTGGATTACTCACAATAACTTCCTGTATAGTTTCATTAGTCTCATAACTGTCATCATTTAAACACATATTTTCATTTTAAATAATGGAAGAAGTTTCACTCACTCATTCTTGACTATGTTAACACTACAAACCTGCATTAGCTTGGGTTGTAACATGACTTTTCAGGAGCTAATCTATTTCATCTTTAGACATAGGAGAAACTTGAGTTTTATAATAGTTAACATTGGCTTGATGATTTTCATTTTCAGGATCAGGAATAGAGCATTTATCTTTTTTGGTCTGAGTTTGTTTCATTCAAGGAGGAAGCTATTGATTCTTGTTGGGAGGAAAAATCATGAAGGGCTTCTATGATCTCATCATCTAGACACTCTTCATCCCCATACAAATTTTCAAGAAACTCAATGAAATTTTCAAAAATCTCACAACAGCTATCAATCATCGACAAGGAAGAATTAAAGTTTTGATAATGTTGAAAGAAAACTGAATGAAAGTCCTTCAGAGAATATAAACTAGCAGATGGTAGACCTTCATACCATGATCTCACTTTTTCCTCCAAGGTAGCCATAAACATATTCATCATACAATCTTCAAGAAACTCAATCTTTAGTCTATGAATTTGAAAATGAAATTTGACCAAATGCAAACTAGCATCTTCTCCATCCTGACCTTTAAACTTTGGAAGTCATCTTTTCCAATATATACAAGGAATCTGATTCGGAAAACCATGAATATGAGTTTGATTCATAGGAGCATACCTTTGAGCAGTTGAATCCATATTGAAAACAGTGACGTCACCAAGAATTTCTTCAGATTACTGGTTCTTGAAAAGTGGAGTCGCCGTGAAAATTTTGAACCTTTGGATTCTTCGACACTGGAGTCGCCGTGAAAATTTTGAACCTTTGGATTCTTCGACACTGGAGTCGCTAGGTGAAAGGTGCACAACCTTCTTTTGTTTGACCACTGTTCACCATCAACAATCATATCTTATCCTTTTCGTTCTTTCCTGGGGAATATCGGTCACATCACTTCCTGGATCTCCGAAGGCTGAGAAGGAGACCAGAAAAGGTGACCACATACCACTTTGACCTAGTAGCTAGCCCTACTAGTTTGAGAGTGCTCCCTTAATGAAATTCACGACCAAATTGACTGGATCATGGAGATTTTAGGTTAGATATAATAGGCTCTAGGGCTTTGGTTGATTTGGATTTTTGTGCTGGATGAAAATGGACCTTTAGAAACTAGGCTTGAAAACTCTTTTAGGGTTACAAGAGAAAAAATTGGAGGGGAATGAAGGGGAAAGGTAGGCAACCTCAAATGACCAAATAGGTTGTATTATTTTGGTATAGGATGAGCAGAGATATCAGGAACAAGCATAGAAATATGAATTCATTCCTTGAGAAGAAAGTAAACACAACATCATCATCTCAACAAAACAGGGCATGCATTACTCATGAATCATGCTTAAAGAAATTTAAAGACAATGAGTGAAAGCAATAGATATGTAATGGAAAGAGAAATAATTCAATGAAGTGACTTACTAAAGAGAAACATAGCCATACAAGCTCAACACATGAATCCCTAAATTTAAGCTACAACTTTTCTCTGTATTCATTGTATTACTTAGTTAAAATGAAACACACTAGCTCAATGTCCAAGAATCCAACATCCAAACCTTGAAAATGATTACAAAAGGCCTCATATATCTACTGAGGTCTAAATCCTCCCTTGGAGGTCGCATTATCCCGCAATAAAGTCAAATACATGCACCTATCTGATCATTGCTACACACTAGGGAGGTTACTCAACCATTTCCTCCTTTTTCTAAACCACTTGAGTTAATTTCTCAAAGATTTTAATACATGACAATACATTTACTAACTCAATTTGAACACAAATACATTTAATTTTGAAAATTTACCCTTTTTCATTCACCTCTTAACTTTTTACCACAGTAAATTTTCAAATTACAAAATTGCATGGTAAATTTTTGGAAATGTAGAATTTTTTTGCAGAAATGTCACACTAGTTGAGGGCTGATTTTGGCCAACTTTTAGGAGTCCATTATAAATTATGGAGACTAGGTCAAGTATCCCCACGTGTTTACTTTCCAATGATCCATAAAATTTTAAAAAATACCTATGGGAAGGCCTCCAAAACTTCATTTTTTTAACCTCACTCAGAAGCGTCGCACCTGTTCAGAATTAGTTGCAGAAGCATGAAAAAGGTGAGGTTTTATGAGTTTTTGATCAAAATAACAAGCTATCATGAAAAAAAAATTGAGATTTGGCATGTATTCATCATTATATATCCATCTATGTAGAAAAAAATTCATTTGGATGCCCAGGGAAAAAGGGTCGCACCCCTTGTGCAACGCTTCTGTGTGCCAATTTCTGCAAAATTTATGGGTTTTCTGGAAAAAAAGGTCTCAAATATGGAGTCATATTGCTTTAAGCATGAAACTCTTTGCAAGACTAAGATTTTTTTTTTCTATGGCATTTTAGGGACAAATACCTCCTCCATTTTCTTAATATGCTTCTCTAATTGTCCACAATATTCTCTGTAAAAAGGTGACTAAACCAGGAAATTGCATAGTCATAAAAATAGGTTGTGGATATGTGAATGGATATATCATTATGTAATACCTATGTAAAAATGGAGATAATTTTTTGTTATGTCGCATGTTAAGAACAAAAACCTCCTCCAGTTTCCAAAAATTCGGCTCCAGTTGTTCACAATATTCTCTGAAAAATATGTCTAAAACAGGATTTTTCCGGAATATTTCACAAAAGGGTTGCACAAAAGGTCACGCTGTACAAAAATGGTCGTACAAAAGGGTCGCAAAAGGGTCGTGCCTGGGCAGATGGGTTGTGTGAAAGGGTCTCGATGCTCTCAAAATGCAACAAAACCCTCCTTTTTCACAAATTTTTCTCTTTCTGAGTTTGCACAATGGTGGCAAGGAGCTCTTGAGATATGTGAGAGTGAAAATGAGTTAAAAAAATAACCCATATTATCCTTTTATATCTTGTGATGGTCATTTTTTTTCATGATAGTGGGATGGCCCACTACATGTCTTTCACTTTATTCTGCAAACGTGTAATTTTGAATCTTGATTATGTAGCTTTAGGAACATTTAGAACTTATTACATGTAGAAACATAAAATTACATTTTGAAACAAACTTTATTGATAATAAACCCTATTACCACTCCTCCAATCACCGGAATTTATGCATGAAATAACACTTTTGGTGACCTTGAAACCCTAATGACCTAATGGATACATTGAACTGAATGAAATCATGGTAATGATGACTGAAATGATGATGAAAATCTTTGAATGATGATACACTCAGCTGAGTGATGACATGGACTAGCAATTTAGAATTTTTGGAAGGAGTGGAAAATAGACCTAGACCTAATGCCGAGTGACCAAATTTTTACTTGAAGACCTAATTAAATGACAAAAAATTGACTATGAGACCCTAACAAGACATTATAAGAGCCCATGGAGCACTGTTGATGGGATGTAAATATTGACACTAACAAAATCAACCATTTTCTCAACCAATGGTTGGTCAGGAACGGACTCATGGGATTCATGGTCAGAGAAATTGAGATTTATTGGAGACGGATTATGATCAATCACTTCATCAAGATTCTGATCAATCACTTCATCAACTATTGGAGGATTGGGAGAAAGCTTCCAGTAACCAACTGGATCAAGTCGTGGCTTAGAGGTTGTAAGGTTTTCCAACAGTTTTGAGGCTCCATCCAAATAAGTACAAAGGTGGATAGGATGATTCCCTTAACAGAAATTACAAGGAAAATTAACTTTACCGTTTTACCCATGGACCTTACAATTACTAGGTGGTTATTTATCACCAGCATGATCTCCAGAGGTCGATGACAAACGCTGATGTGAGCCTATGGACCACACTTCTAATACCTTGGGAATACTATGAAATTTTCTAAGTAGGTGGTCATACCTACATAACATGCAAGGGAATTTAACTTTGTGGGGATGATTGGAAGATTTCTCCATACTAGTTGTATCGGTAGCAATGGTTGCTTGGTTTCCCCCTTTCTTATTTTTCTTCTTCTTCTTCGTCCTTTTCTTCTTCTTCTTAGATTCCTAGTTACTAGAATCAATACTTTCACCAAACAAGGAGGAAGAAAGGGATGAATAAACAACATGTGAAGAAGGAAAAAGGTCAACTTTAGGATCAACTTGAGGCTGATTCCATTTAAGTGGAGGAGAATTTGGTTGAGGAGCAGTTTGGACATTTGGAACCATAGGGGTCAAAAACAACCAAACTATAAAACCAATGGTAAATTTGGGAAGGGACAACATTTCCATATAAGGAGCACCAATATTTCCAAAAGAAAGAAAAGGAACATGATTCCCATCATACAGGTTTCCATGCTTGTTATACTTAGGAAATGTTTCCATTAGCTCAGCCTAAGATTTACTAAGGAGTTTTTCCATGAAGAGGATGTTATTTCACAATCAATTAATTGATTTTAGAAATTAAAGACACAAAATAAAAACAAAGAGGGGTAACTAGGAAAAAAGGGATTACCAAGCAAATGTGAACTGCAATATACCCGTTGAGATTCAACAAGAAGATTCAACACTCACTCCAAGTGCATTAAGCACATGGTTGCATTCAGCACCTGGTTGCATTAAGCACCTAAACTAGGGTGGGGCCCACAATACTATTTTTGGGTGCATGTCTATTTTGGTTATACCTTAATTAAGATGGACATTAAACTGTAATCTATTTTCAATGTGGAATTGAATGAGTTAAATGAAAGTGATATATTAATTTATTTAGTGGATTTCGAATTAGAGGTTGTTGGTGAGGCATGCAAAGTAATTCTAGTTTTAATAGAGTTCAAAGTGCAGTGGTGCATGAGTTGGTACAAATTGTAAATCAGTTTAACTCAGTTAAGTGAGTTAAACGCAGTTGTCCTAGTTGTAACTAAAGATACACTAGTGAGAGATCTAGTGAATTAAATATTAATTAATTCAAAATCATTGATCTCACATGCAATTGAGGATTTAATATTATTAGCTGCATGCATGTCAGATCCAGTGGAGACCCAGTTGAGTTCTAGGTGAAAGGGAAGTTGACTATCGATTGTAGGATTATTGGCTTGCACAATTGCAATCAAAAACCAATTGGAGTGCCCATGATACTTGCGCAGTCAAGGCAGGAAATAATTTCTATATTTTAGGGATCTTTACCATTAGGGATTGCGCAAGAAAGGTAGGTTGTCTAGAGGCTAAGAATTGGCTATGTGTTGGTCAGTTTTGCATATGACAATGTGAGACAATTAGCTGAGTACTGGAGGGCTCTTGTGAGAATAGTTTTGTATGTAATTTTTTCATGATCCATGCTTAATATACAATAGAAGATAGTGGGGTTTTTAGCTGTAAGCTTTCCCCGGGAAATTATCTGTGTTGTGTGTGATTGATATTTCTTTGTGTTCATGTTTTTAATTCCGCAAAATATTTGTAGAAGCGATTCAGTATTTAACTTTAGTACATTATTGTATTGGGTGAATCCAAGATATACATGCACATTGTATAATTTATACATGGTATTAGAGCGCAGTAAATTGCACAAGTGAAGCAGGAGTTGAGTTTGTGATTGGATAGAATTCAAATTTGCAGAAAGACTTTCTTGGTGCTACAGCTGATTCAAGATCGAAATGGATTTCAATGGCTTGAGGTTAGAGTATGCACTCGAGGGAATCTCGAACTACATTTCTTGGAAGGACGTGATAGAGGCAGTACTTGAAGACAATGGGTTAAAGGAATTGATTGACAAAGATGTTCTTAAACCCAATGCTGCAGATGTTGCAAATCTTGATGCATGGAAAAAGAAAGTGGAAAAGGCGAGGAGGATCATGTTGGAGGGAGTAAGAGACCACATTGTCTCAATCATCCATGGAAAATGCACACCATATGCAATGTGGAAGGCTTTGAAGGATCTATTCCAAAGTAGTAGCAACCACAGGAAATTGGCACTCAAAGATAAACTTAGGAAGCTCAAGATGGAAAAGGGCGACACCATTCCAAAATATCTAACGAAGTTTGTCCAATGTCAAGATGAGCTGGGGCACGTTGGAATAGCATATTTTGATGACAATTTGGTGAGCTTGGCTCTCCTACGACTTCCCAAGTGTTGGCACAATTATCAAGACTCTGTCAATGGAAGGGAAAAATTTCCAGATTGGGAACGACTGTGGTTGGATTTGGTGCAGGAACATCAAAGATGGATCTTCACCTAAGAATGAGGATGAAGAGGATTTTTCTTTTGTTTCCAAGGCGAGGAAAGGGAAGGGGAATAAATTCCATTATAAATCTGAGTCCAAGAATGGCAAGAAGCATGACATGTCCAATGTGAAGTGTTTTCACTGTCAGGAGCATGGGAATTTCGCTACTAACTGTCCACAAAAGAGGAAGAACAAGAAGGTTGTTGGATTTGTAGTTGGTGAGGCCCTTGCCTTGCAATTTGAGCTTGACTTCTCATTGATCACATGCATGGTTTCCATTGCATTGGGATCTGTGTGGTATTTGGATAGTGGTGCTTCCTTTCACATGACAGGAGATAAGGAACTTTTCAGTGGCTTGGAGGAGAAAGATCTCCAGATTCATATTGAGATGGGCGATGACAAACGGTATAGTGCTATCGGGATTGGTACCATTACCTTTCAGATGGAGTCGGGTAAATCATTTCAATCAAAAGATGTAACGCATATACTAGTTTTGAAGAAAAATTTGGTCTCAGTCGCAATGTTGGAGGATAGAGGCTATGACGTTGTATTTAGTGATGGAAAAGCTTTCCTGCGACATAAAAAAATGGGTCAAGCCAAGAGGATAGGGATTCGAGTTAAGAATCTCTACAAGCTGTAGGTAGATGGCTGCACAGCAATGATGGGCAAGGCAGATCATGTGGTGAGCTGAGGTGAAGGTGAATTATGGCACATGTGATTAGGTCATCTTCACCATGGAGCCTTGAAAGTCATGCAACAGATTTCTTCTAGTCTTCCCAAGGGTACACTTCTGCAGTCAGACACATGCAAGGGATGTACTATGGTAAAATATTTAAAGGCCACCTTTCATGAGAAGGAAAACTGAGCTTCGGGGATCCTTGAGAGAGTTCACACAGACATGTGTGGTCCTTTCTCGATTGCTTCAACAGCAAAACATAAGTACTATGTAATATTTTTCGATGAATTTTCTCGTAAGTGCTGGATCTTATTCATGCAGAAGAAAGATCAAACATTATCTAAGTTCTGTGAGTTTCAGGCACTAGTGGAGAAAGAGTTGGGGAAGCAAGTGAAGGCTCTTAGGAGTGATAATGGAAGAGAATACATCACTAACGAATTCAAGAACTTCTGCAACAAAGAATGAATTTGAAGAGAACTCATAGCGCCTCATAACCCACAGTAGAATGGGGTCACGAAGAGGAAGAACATACTATTGTGGGTGCAACGCGATCGATGTCACATGATCAAGGCCTACCGATGGATCTGTGGGCGGAAGCATGCAATACAACAGTACATGTGCAAAACCGTTGTCCTCATAGAGTATTTGGCATGAGTACACCTAAAGAGGCTTTCACTGGTAAGAAAATTGATGTTTCACACTTTAAGATTTTTGGCTCATCTGTTTATGTGCATGTGACCAAGGACTCCAAGAAGAAGCTGGAACCAATAGCCGAGGTTGTGATTTTTGTGGGGTACACTAAAACACCCCATAATTATCCCGTGTATTTTACAAACAGCAGAATGACTGTTGTGCGATGGGATATCAAATTTGATGAGGAGAAAGGCATTTTGTTGTCCCTTGAGAGGGAGCTAGACTTGCATGTAGAGGAGGAACTACTGGTTTCCAAGGATAAGTCTCAAGATGTGGATCAGACACATGAGGAGGTTCATTTAGTGGAGGAAAACACTACTTCAGAGCCATCCATCAGAAATGGCAGAAGGCGCACCATGAAAGTTGATAGATTGGGACTTGATGTTGCATAGAATGTAGGAGCCCCTACTTCACAGCGCAGACAGAGACAGTCTCCAACCAATTTACTGGATACATGGCTCTTATGAGAAAATGTATTGTGATTGAACCATATTCTTTCTAGGAAGCAGTGCAATAGCCAACTTGGGTTGATGCAATGGCGGAGGAGTATGACTCCATTGTCAAGAAAAGTGCATGGGATATAGTCCCAAGACTAGTCAACAAATCAGTGGTTGGATCAAGATGGATCTACAAGGTAAAGCAAGCTGCTGATGGGAATGTGGAGAAATACATGGCCATATTTGTGGCCCGGGTTTTCTCATGGATCAAGGGGATATACTATGATGAGACTTTTTCACCTGTTGCAAGGTACTCTTCCATAATATCCATCCTTTCACTCTCAGCACAGATGGGCTGGTGCATTCATCAGATGGATGTGAAAACTGTGTTTCTCAATGGGATCATTGAGGAAGAGGTGTACATAGAGCAACCTAAATTTTTTGAAATCTTCAACAATGAGTTGCATGTGTGCAAACTAAAAAGAGCATCGTATGGGCTGAAGCAAGCACCTCATGCTTGGTACAATCGGATAGACAGCTATTCCACCAGACTGGGATTCACCAAAAGTGAAGCAGATGAAAACCTGTAACAAAATGTGGTTGACGGTAAGCTATTGATCATTGTTCTTTATGTTGATGATCTAATTTTTACTGGTGATGAGCAGCTGATACACTCATGCAAGGAGGATCTTGCAAGGGAGTTCGAAATGAAGGACATGGGACTCCATCATTATTTCCTTGGATTGGAAATATGGCAGCGGTATGGTGAAATTTTTGTGTCTCAAGGCATGTATGCAAAGGAGATACTGGTTAAGTTTAACATGGAGAGTTGCAAACCCATGGATACTCCTCTTCCAGGAAATTGAAGGAAAGAGGATGCTACTTCTGGAGAGGTAATGGATGCTACTATCTATCGAAAGTTAGTGGGTTCGCTAATGTATTTGGTGAACATGAGACCGGAAATTTGCTACGCAGTTCACAAGCTGAGTAAAGCTATGGTTAAGGCTACCAAGCTCTTTTGGAAGGTGGGGAAGCATGTCCTGAGATACTTGAGGGTCACATCAGAGTATGGTCTATGATACAGATGGACAGATGGAGTGAAGCTGCATGGATTCACGGATTCAGATTGGAGAGGTAGTCCATCGGAAAGAAAGAGCATATCAGGGGGGATCTTTAGCATTGGATCGGCAGTAGTTTCCTAGTAAAATAGGAAACAACAATCCATGGCACTCAGTTCAATGGAAGTGGAATACATGGCAGCAAGTCAAGCTACATGTGAGGCTATCTGGATGAGAAAGATCTTGGCTGTTTTGTTTGATTCTCAGATGGATCTGACAGTGATTCATTGTGATAATCAGAGTTGCATTAAAATATCGATTAATCCTGCGTTTCATGACAGGTCCAAGCATATACATATCCGGTACCATAATCTCAGAGATTGTGTGCAGAGAAGGATCATGTTGCTTTCGTACATTCCCGTGGAAGTTCAAGATGCAGTTATTCTGATGAAGGCGCTCACTAGGATCAAATTCAAATACCATAGAGACAGGATCGGAGTGAAGGATAATCCCTTTCTTGTTGAGAGGGAGTGTTGATATTCAACAAGAATATTCAACACCCGCACCTGGTTGCATTAAGCACCCAAAATAGGGTGGGGCCCACAGTGCTATTTTTGGGTGCATGTCTATTTTGGTTATCCCTTAATTAAGATGGACATTAAACTGTAATCCATTCTCAAAGTGGACTTGAATGCGTTAAATTAAAGTGATAAATTCAGCTAGCTAGTGGATTTCAAGTTAGAGGTTATTGGTGAGGCATGCAGAGTAATTCTAGTTGTAAACAAGTTCGAAGTTCAATGGTGCATGAGTTGGTGCAAGATGTAAATCAGTTTAACTCAGTTAAGTGAGTTAAACTCAGTTGTGCTAGTTGTAGCTGAAGATACACTAGTGAGAGATCTACTGAATTGAATATTAATTAATTTACAATCAGTGATGTCACATGCAACTAAGGCTTTACTATTATTAGTTGCATGCATGTCAGATCCAGTCGAGACCCAGTTGAGTTCTAGGTGAAAGGGAAGTTGATTATCAGTTTTAGGATTATTGGCTTGTATAAATTTTGAATAATAGCTGAATTATTCACCGAGATTATCCTAATTACACACTATTTAAGCTTCATGCATAATACATAACCTCTTCTACAATTGATCATCAATATGCGAAAATAGAAAGCAGTCGCATGCGCTCATTAAAACATAATCAAGCACACATATCAACACAGTATGTAATGGGGAAAGCAATAGCTGAAAACCCCCAACTATCTGTACATTATAATGATAGAGAACATGTAACAATGCATAGCACAAAGCTCTCACAACTCTCAGCACTATCTCAATGCTACACACAAAACTAGCACGGAAGATGAACAAGTCACAGGTTCAAATCTCCTCCACAAGTCTGCCTGCCTCTACTGTGCAATCCAAGTTGATTAATGATGAGATCCAAGTTTGAATCCCACTAGCTCCAACTGCGCAATCCTCATTGGCAATCTCCATCAATGTGTGTGCAAATCTCATGCATAGCCAATAGTCACAACTGATAGTAGACTCACCCTTTCACCCACCTCTAACACTGGTCTCCACTGAACTGTCCATGCATTGCAGTTAACTGATGTGTTCTTTAGTTGAATTATGAGTTGATAATTAGTGAATTAATTAATAATTAATTCACACCACTCATCACTAGTGTATTTTTCAGTTAGACTAAATACAACTAGTTCAACTAAGTTAAACCGAACACAACTCCACCAACGGTCTCATCAACTCCACCAAACTCTGCCACATGAGTTCTAACTGAAGTCAACCATGCAATAGCTCAACTAACCCTTAGGAAAAGCGTATTTCCTTCTGTCAGCTGCATGTGCCACATCCAAGCATCAAACTCAAGTGCTCCAAGAGGATAAGATAATGTTTATAGTCTAAATATTATTAAGCGTTAATAATATTTGACTGTTCTATTTTTAGCCCGGCAGTCTAAAAATAGAAACCGCCCAATGTCTAAAAATAGAGGTCCATATATTTTTACCAACTCGACCAATCATCCATAAATAGCATTCTGCAACTCATAGACCATGATCCATATGTCTAAAAATAGACATAGTCTAAAAATAGACTTTGCGCCAAAAATAGCCTGCGGGCCCACTTAGTGAAGGCGACTTCATTTCACTAAGCTCCATCATCTTGTTGCATTTTCAACACTCCCTCTCAACAAGATATGGATTATCTGTAACCCCTATCCTGCCTCTGTGGTATTCGAATTTTCTCCTGGTGAGCACCTTCGTCAAGATGTCAGCATCCTGATCCTCCGTGGGAATATATGAAAGTAACATGATTCTCCGCTGCACACAATCTCTGATATGATGGTACCTGATGTCGATGTGTTTGGATCTATCATGAAATACTGGATTAGCCGAGAGTTTAATGCAACTCTGGTTATCACAATAAATCACAGTAGGCTCCAAGTGTGACCTGAACAACCCGACTAGGATCTTCCTCATCTATATGGCCTCGCATGCAGCCAAGCTTTCTGCCATATACTCAGCCTCTGCTGAACTGAGTGCCATAGATCTCTACTTCCTGCTGTACCAATAAACTGCTGTCGACCAGATACTGAAGATCCCTCCATATGTGCTCTTTCTGTCTGTTGGGCTCCCTGCCCAATCTGCATCCGTGAAGCCACATAGCTTCACCTCATCCTCCTGTCTGTACCACAAGCCATATCCCGATGTGCCTCTAAGATAACGCAATACATGCTTGCCTGCCTTCCAAAAGAGTTTGGTAGGCTTAACCATAGCTTGCGAAAGCTGGTTAACAACATAGCATATATCGGTTCGTGTATTGACCAGATACATAAGCGACCCCACCAACTGTCGATAAATAGTGGCATCCACTACCTCCGCTGAAGTAGCATCCTCCTTCCTCCAACCTCCAGGAAGAGGAGTATCAATAGGCTTGCAGCCATGCATGTTGAACTTCTCCAGTATCTCCCGGGCATACTTACCCTGAGAAACAAACAATCCACCACTGTGCTGCCAAATTTCCAATCCCAGGAAATAACGAAGGAGGCCCAAGTCCTTCATCTCAAACTCTCTAGCAAGATCCTCCTTGCATGAAAGTATCAACAGCTCATCACCCGTCAAAATCAGATCATCTACATACAGTACAATGATCAGCAACTTCCCCTCCACCAAAATCTAGTACAGGTTAGGATCCGCCTCACTCTTGGAGAATCCAAGTCCGGTGAAATAACTGTCTATCCATGTGTACCAAGCACGAGGTGCTTGCTTCAACCCATACAGTGCTCTCTTGAGTCTGCACACATGCGACTCACTTCTGAAGATCTCGAAACCTTCGGGCTGCTCTATGTACACCTCCTCCTCAATGAATCCGTTGAGGAACGCAGTCTTCACATCCATCTGATGGATGTGCCACCGCATCTGCGCCGAGAGAGCTAGGATCGTCCATATGGAAGAGTGCCTTGCGACAGGTGCAAAGGTCTCCTCATAATCGATACGCTCTATCTGTGAGAATGTGAGAAGCCTCAGCAACAAATCTTGCCTCTGCACTTCCACACCCCGTCGCCCACCTCGCTTCACTTTGTAGATCCATCTCGAACCCACCATTGATTTCCCTTCTGGTCTCGGGACAATCTCCCATGCACTGTTTCTGACAATCGAATCATACTCTTCCACCATGGCATCTACCCATGCGGGGTCCTCCACAGCTTCCTCGAAAGAGGATGGCTCTGTCACGATACACTTGCTCACAAGAGCTATGTATCCAGTATACTGGTCTGGTGACTGTCTCTATCTGCGTTGTGCTGTAGGTGGTCCTACAACCTTCTCTGCATCTTGAGCCAGCCGCTCAGCTTCTGTAGTGCGCTTGCACCCTAATGGTCGGGCGCCGCATGAGTGGTCTCTTCCACTCCATGAACATCCTCTTGTGGTTGATACACATCTTGAATCTCATCCTTAGGAACTAATAGCTCCTCATCTGCATGCAAGTGTGGCTCCCTCTCAAGCGAACACTTCATGGCTTTCTCCTCCCGAAATTTGATATCCCGTCGCACAACAGTCTTGCGACTGTCTGGAAAATACACACGATAGTTGTGGGGCGTATCAGTGTACCCCACAAATATCCTAACCTCTGCGGTCAGATCCAGCTTCTTTTTGGCGTCCTTCGTCACATGCATGTAGACAGGTGAACCAAAAATCCTCAAATGGGAAATGTCAAGTCTCTTACCAGAAAACGCCTCCTCCGGTGTACTCATGCCAAGTATCTTGTGAGGACAACGGTTCTGCACATATACTGCAGTATTGCATGCCTCCGCCCACAAGTGAAGGGGTAGGCCCTGATCATGCAACATCGCCCGTGCAGCACCCACGATCGTTTTGTTCTTCCGCTCAGCAACCCCGTTCTATTGTGGGTTGTGAGGTGCAATTAGTTCTCTCTGAATTCCTTCTGCACTGCAAAATTCCTTGAATTCAGTAGAGATGAATTCACCACCATTGTTGCTCCTAAGATCCTTCACATGCTTCCCCGATTCCTTCTCAACCGGCGCCTTGAACTCACAGAACTTTGAGTATGTCTCGCTCTTCTTCTGCATGAAGAAGATCCGACGTCGCTCTTCTTCTACATGAAGAAGATCCCGGCCTTCCGAAGAAAAATCATCGGCAAAGATCACATAATACTTGTGCTTTGCTGTCGAAGCTACTGAGAAAGGTCCACACACGTCTACGTGAATTCTCTCAAGGATCGTCGTGGCGCGACTATCCTTCTCGTGAAAGGTGGCTTTCACAAATTTTCCCAAGGTACATCCCTTGCACTGATCTGACTGTGCAAGAGTACCCTTAGGAAGCCCAGTAGAAATCTGCTGCAGTATCTTCAAAGCTCCTTGGTGAAGGTGGCCCAATCTCCGGTGCCACAACTCGCCATCATCCCGGCTCACCACTCCTTCTGCCTTGCATGCCATTGCTGCGCAGCCATCTACTTGCAATTGATAAAGGTTCTTGACTTGAACCCCTATCTTCCGGGTTTCTCCAGTTGTCTTCTTGCGCGGAAAGCCTTTCCTTGACGAAGACAACATCGTGCCTTGTCTTCTAACATCGCCACAAGATCGAATTCTTCTTCAATCCTGGAACATGCATCACTTCCTTCAATACGAAGGGTTTACCAGACTCCCTCTCAAAGGAAATGGTACCGATACCAGTCACACTGTATCTACCATCATCGCCCATCTCGATGTGCACTCCAAGATCTTTCTCATCCAGATCTGAAAACAGATCTTGATCTCCAGTCATGTGAAAAGACGCACACTGTCCAAGAACCATACTAATCCCATCACACTTGAAACCAAGCATGCGATCAGTGAAAAATCTAGCTCAAACTAGGAGGCTAAGGCCTCTCCCGCTGCAGATCCAGCAGCATGCTTATTTTTCTTCTTCTGCGGACAATTTGTGGCATAATGTCTGTGCTGGTGACAGTGAAAGAACTTCACTTTGGACATGTCTTGCTTCTTGCCTTTCGCACTAGAATGAGAAGCTTTCTTACTCTTCCCCTTCTTTGCTTTGGTAGCCAAAGCGCAATTTTCTTCATCAGATGCCTTTGATGAAGGTTCGTCCCTGGTAGTCCGCCTTATCTCCTCTTGCATGAGATCCGACCAAAGTCGCTCCCATCCCGGCAATTTCTCCCGACCATTGACAGAGTCCTGATAGGAATGCAAACTCTTCGGAAGACCAAGGAGAGCCAAGTCCACCAAGTCCTCCTCATCGTCAGTCACCCCCACACTTCCCAGCTCATCCCTGCATTGGGTGAACTTCGTGAGGTACTTGGCGATACTGTCGCCTTTCTCCATATTAATGTTTCTGAGTTTATCCTTGAGCGCCAACTTCCTCTGGTCACTCTTGCTTTGGAATAGATCTGTCAACGCTTTCCACATCAAGTATGGAGAAGCTTTTCCATGCAGGCTGGATACAATGTGATCCTTCACGCCCTCCAACAGAATCCTTCGACATTTCGCCATCTTCTTTTTCCAAGCTTCAACTTGAGCAGCATCAGTAGGCTTTGGGATCTCAGCATCTATGAACTCCTTCATCCTGTTATCATCTAATACCGCCTCCATTATGTCCTTCCATGCAACATAATTCGAACTGCCCTCAAGGGCATACTCCAGTCGCAATCCGTTGAAAGACATTTCAACTCTGGCACCAAGAAAACTACTGCAAATTCGAATTCCAAATTCTGCTGCAAATTCAAATTCCACCAGCTCAAAACTCAACCGCTTTCGATCTGTGAGAACAAATTATTTCTAGCACAGAGATCGACTGTAGGGGCATTTACTGGATATATCACCTTTCAAAGAAAGGATGGATCCAGAGGCTACCTGGCCCGTTACAGACTCTGTCTACCGAAATAATTGTAATCACTGTAATAGATCCGATGATCAATTTCGCTCTGATACCATGTAGAAATTTTGAATAATAGCTGAATTATTCACCGAGATTATCCTGATTACACACTATTTAAGTTTCATGCATAATACATAACCTCTTCTACAATTGATCATCAATATGCGGAAATAGAAAGCAGTCGCATGCGCTCATTAAAACATAATCAAGCACACATATCAACACAGTATGTAATGGGGAAAGCAATAGCTGAAAACCCCAACTATCTGTATATTATAATGATAGAGAACATGTAACAATACATAGCACAAATCTCTCACAGCTCTCAGCACTATCTCACATGCTACACACAAACTAGCACGAAAGATGAACAAGTCACAGGTTCAAATCTCCTCCACAAGTCTGCCTGCCTCTACTGCGCAATCCAAGATGAATAATGATGAGATCCAAGTTCGAATCCCACTAGCTTTTACTGCGCAATCCTCATTGGCAATCTCAATCAATGTGTGTGCAAAATCTCATGCACAGCTATAGTCACAACTGATAGTAGACTCACCCTTTCACCCACCTCTAACACTGGTCTCCACTGAACTGTCCATGCATTGCAGTTAATTGATGTGTTCTTTAGTTGATTTATGAGTTAATAATTAGTGAATTAATTAATAATTAATTCACACCACTCATCACTAGTGTATTTTTCAGTTAGACTAAATACAACTAGTTCAACTAAGTTAAACGAACACAACTCCACCAACTGTCTCATCAACTCCACCAAACTCTGCCACATGAGTTCTAACTGAAGTCAACCATGCAATAGCTCAACTAACCCTTAGGAAAAGTGTATTTCCTTCTGTCAGCTGCATGTGCCACATCCAAGCATCAAACTGAAGTGCTCAAAGAGGATAAGATAATGTTTATAGTCTAAATATTATTAAGGGTTAATAATATTTGACTGTTCTATTTTTAGCCCGGCAGTCTAAAAATAGAAACCGCCTAATGTCTAAAAATAGAGGTCCATCTATTTTTACCAACTCGACCAATCATCCATAAATAGAATTCTGCAACTCATAGACCATGTTCCCTATGTCTAAAAATAGACATAGTCTAAAAATAGACTTTGCGTTAAAAATAGCCTGCGGACCCACTTAGTGAAGGCGACTTCATTTCACTAAGCTCCATCATCTTGTTGCATTTTCAACATGGCTTGCACAGTTGCAACCAAACACCAATTGGAGTGCCCATGATACTTTCGTAGTCAAGGTAGGCAATAATTCCTATATTTTAGGGATCTTTACCATCAGAGATTGCGCAAGCAAGTCAGGTTGTCTGGAGGCTGAGAATTGGCTACGTGTTGGTCAGTTTTTCATATGACAATGTGAGCCAATTAGCTGAGTACTGGAGAGCTCTTGTGAGAAGAGTTTTGTATGTAATTGTTTCATGATCCATGCTTAATATACAATAGAATAAAGTGGGGTTTTTAGCTATAATCATTCCCCGGGAAATTATCTGTGTTGTGTGTGAATGATCTTTCTTCATGTTCGTGTGATTAGCGATTTTGTTTTTAATTCCGCAAAATATTTGTAGAAGCGATTTAGTATTTAAATTTAGTACATTTTTATATCGGGTGAATCCAAGATATACATTAATATTGTATAATTTCTACAATACCACCTTGGAAAACCAAGGATTTATGTACGAGCATGCAATATCCCCAAATGTTGTGTTTGGTGTATCATAGTGTACAAGGTGGCTGATTCGGTTACTTATGGTGAGGACAACAACCTATAGGGGATTCCAAAATATACTCGAACATGCGTGGAAGTGTAGTCCGTCGCATTGTTGTCTAATGCGTAACTGTTAGATGAGAGTGTTCCCATATACTTATCATCCATGGAGTGCCATCCGATATACCTGAAGATATGTGGAGAGTGATCTGATACACTTACGTACGTGGAACAGGATGTCACCCCCGGAATGCAACGCTGGAAAAAAAAAACTGCTACATTTAAAGGCATTGGAACATGTCTTTAACTTAGAACTCTATGTGTTTCATTAAGTTTCAAATGATCCTTAGGTTACTTGAGATGAATTTTAGATTTGATCTTGAATTATGTTTTTATTTCAAGGCTCAAAACTCGATGTCACCTGAACACACCTATGATGCAACTAATATGATAAAAATAAATCTTTTCATTTTCCCTTTAACAATGAAAGGCCTAACTAAGTAGAGGAAGAAGAAATTAATCAATGATTAAGCAATCGATCTCTACAACTTCACTTTTCCAATCAAAATCAAAGCCCTATATGTAATGCATGATGCATAAGTTTTTTCTTTTGGAGTCCATTTAATTTTCAGATGAAAACTAAGATATTTTCCTAGTCATTGATAAAAGAAAATATTCAGAACAATGACTGGAACACCAATTCTTTCAAGAAACCAATGATCAAACAAAATTAGTTTGCAAGTGACCTAAATAACAAATAAAAATCAAAACCAATCCTTACCAAATGAAATCAAACAAAAATGAAAACCGAATGGAGGCTTTAGAGAGACCACAAGACACTCAAGATTCAAGGAAGGTTAGTTGTAATTAGGATGATTAAAGAGGCAATAAAAAACAAGAGAAATTTTTTTGCAAAAATAGGGGCCAATGCTGGTGCAGAAGAGGCACCAGTGCTTTGCAATGCAGGCACAGAGAGGGCCCAGGTGGGGTTCAATACTCTATCATAGGAACAGGGGGTGTGTTGGTCCAAGGATAAAGTATTGAGACACAAAAATTACAAATGAGACTCAATGAAATTGCCTCCTAGGTTTGTTCTCAGTTGGTTAAGTCAACAAATTTCTATCAAAGATGTAAACAAACACACTGGACAAAGAAACACCAAGGTAACACATCGTTCCCAGTGGAGTCTCCAATTTTTTATGTGGGATTTACGACTGTGGACAGAAGTATGTCCCCTAAGTCTGGTGGCCTAACCTAGAACAACAAAGAGACAAGGAACCCAATGTTTTCCTTAAAGTAAATAGATGACGAGATGAAACCTACCTAGAATCTTTCGCATGCTTTGCTCCTTCTTTATCTTGAATGCTCCAATCCTAGCTCTGATTGCCAAAATTAGAACCTGCACAGTAATACAACACAAGCCAATAAACTATGGGATCTATGTATCATCATATAATCACTTTATTAAATAGATAATCATGGTATTGAAATACATGAAATAACAACAACATATATAGGAAAACATAAATTTCTTTCCATTAATAGAAATGGAGTGAGTTACAACCAAAAATAGGTGTTGATATTATAGAAGAGCTCCTCCAAGTTGAATTTTCCTTTCCTTGTCACAAAGTGCAACTCAAATAACCCTAACTTAATGAAATGATGTCTCTCACAACAACAACATAAGGGTAGAATCACTCTCCAAAATCCAACCTCTTGCATATGGAAGGTTGTGAATATATAGAGGAGTGGGGTAAGTTGGGAGTTCTTATCCTTTTACAAATATAGGGATTGAGATCCACTCTTGATGGGAGGATGAGATCTAAGGATAAGGGATGGAAAATATAAGGTAAGATAGGATAGGATTCGATATTTTTATCTGAGGTAAATGGTCACAACAGAGCCTAGAAGCTTCTAGAAATTGAGGCTTCGTGATTCTCTCTCTTTTTATTGAATTTCTAGAACCAACGCAGATGCAAAGGGGAGAAACTTGTAGGTGATAAACAAAGGCCACAATGGAGAAACCTGTAGGTGAACACAGTCCAACAAGAGGCCAGGTAGCATTGGTCCTAAAACTATCTCATATGATGCATTTTCAAACAGAAACTCTAGGGAATGAAAGAGGCATGCTTAGGGATTTGTGCAATGATGATGACAAGTGGAAAATTATGTTGATTGATCCCATTAGGAGGCTTATTGACCAGATGTGACAAAATTTCCTATAACAACATGCATGACTAATAACATCCCTTTATCATATATGGGATAGAACCTCTCATGTGGCTGAAGTTTTCAACTCTCAAAGGCTATGGGGTGACCTCCTTGTGAAAAAAATTCTCCAATGCCTTCCCCTGATGCATCACACTCCAAGACAAATGGGACTTAAAAATATAGAAGGGCCAAGATAGGACAACTAATCATCACCCTCTTGAGGTGCTCAAAAGCCTCCCGTGCCCCATCAATCCACTCAAAAGCCCCTTTCTTTGTCAAATCTGTGAGGGGTTTTTCTAGCTGGGAAAACCCCTTCACTAACCTCCTATAATAAGTATATATTCCCATGAATCCCCTCAAATGTGTCACATTATTGGGCATAGGCCAATCCAAGACTGCAATAATATTCAATTGATGCACCCATACTTGATCCTCCCCAATCACATGTCCAAGATATAACCTCTCTGTCAATCCAAACTCACATTTGGACATTTTATCATACAACTTATGCTCCTCTAGTATATGTAAGACCTCCTCCAAGTGTTGGATGTGCTCCTACCAAGCCCTATTATATATCAAGTTTTCATCAAATAATACCAAAACATATCGCTGCAAATACTTGCAGAACACATTGTTCATACAAGATTGAAATGTAGTTGGTGCATTGGTTAGCCCAAAGGGAATCTCTAAGAACTCAAAGTGTCTGTAGTGGAAACAAAAGGTGGTCTTGGGAATGTCATGCTCCCTCACCTAGATCTATTGGTACCCTGAACACAAATCTATCTTAGAGAAGTACTTGGATCCTCTAAGCTCATCCATCAACTCATCAATGCATGGACTAAGATACATGTTCTTCAATGTCTTCTTGTTGAGGGCCCTATAGTCTATACACATGTGAAGGGTCTTATCCTTCTTCTTCACCAACACTACTGAAGAAGCAAAAGGACTTGAGCTAGGCATGATATGTCCCAATCTCAACACATCTTGTATATCTCTATCAATCTCATCCTGGTATGCCTTGGGATGCCTATAGGGAGTGGTGATGATTGCGTGTACCCCCTCCTCTAGCTCAATGGTGTGCTCGAACCCTCTATATGGTGGGCTTCCTAGTGGAATCTCCCCAAATACTTCTTGATACCATATAAAAGAGATAATATTTTTAGATGTGTCTACTTCTTTTGTCCCCCTGTATCTGAGATCCTCAACTCTACAACCCATTATATGTCACCACACCTCAAGTCATCCTCCATCATGTGCACTAATGCTATCTGAAGTGGGTATGGATGCATACCTCTCAATACTACCAACTTCCTGTCCAGGCCAACAAACTCCATCTCCAACTTCTTTCAATTTTTAGTAGCACAACCTAAAGAGTACAACCATTGCACTCCCAACACTACATTGATTTCTGAAAATTCCACCATTAAGAAGTGATCTATCATCAAGTAGTTCCCCATGGTCAATGTCATGTGGGGAATATACCTCGTACACTACATAGTCCTATCACCAAGAACCAAAACTGAAAAATCCCTGAAAATACTATGTTTGTATGCCTCTCCTCTCCACCATCTGTGCATCAATAAAATTATGGGTTGCCCCATTGTCCACTAATAATGACACTTGTTGTCCTTGCATGGTGTCCCTAATCTACAGTGTCAAATACTTCTCCTCCACTAGGCCACCTCTTCCTAAGCTATGAGGTCCACCCTCTCATGTCTCTACCTCCTGATTTTCATTCTCCCCCTCCTATAGCTTAATATATAAAAATACCTCTATGTAGTGGGCCTTTCCCTTGGTACACCAATGCCCTAGTGCTCATGGCTCCTAACGAGTAAAGCATAATTTAATCCTGTGGAGGTCCCTCCTAGTCTCATCATCCTACTTCCCTTTCCGTGTCCACTCCTTAGGAGGCCTAATTTATTTTCCCTTATGAGGAAAAGGAATTCTATTAGGTGTTGGTGCCCTCATCTTCGGAACAACGTCCAACATGTCACGTGCCCACATAATGGCATCCAGCAATGATGTTTTCCTATAAGCTCGCACCCAACCTCATAGTGGCTCGGCCAAACCCTCAATAAACAACATGATCAACCTCTCCTCTGAAATATCTAAGACCATCAATCCTAGTCTCTGAAACTCTGTTAGGTAATCCTCTACATTTCCTATCTAATTCAAGTTAGCCAGCTCCCTAAAGTGTAACTCTGGATCCTTCCTGTCAAATCTCTCCACTAGCCTGCGAGTGAACTCATTATAAGATGTGATGGACACATGCCCAAGTGTAACCAGTCCATGATACCGATGTTATCACTCTCCCCAAATTCTCAAGGCTGACAATAGGATTGGAGAAAGCTAACCATAAGCCAAACTTTAGATCAGGTAGCTATCCCTACCAGGACCAGAGAGGGCTCTCTCGTTGTCACTTTTACGGTAAAAGGAATGACTAAGTATCTAATGATCTTAGGCTAGGTATGTAAGCTAAATATAATTTGTTTGATGTTTTGGGTACTAGATAGAAAAGTCAGTGAGTGGACTGTGTATAAGATTTTTAGGTATGAAACTCCAAGGTGAATCCGCAAAGAATATGTGAGGCAAGATAGGTAGTTTGAAATCATTTTAATAATTCATTGAGTATATTGTGAAGTAGAAAAGAGTTTGAATCAGCACTAAGGTGAATTCATTCAGTTTAGAAGCAAATAAACATAGCATTGTAAACCTTGTCTAAAACAGAGCATGTATAAACATGATTTTTGCTCATAAACTTAAAAGATAAACATACATGGGGAAGAAGACATGGTATTAAGCATGAAATGATGCTCCAATTCATACCACAAACATCCCAACAAAATTATTGCAAATTTGTCTCTACTTTCATTCCAAATAGTTGATTACAAGATCTCCACTGCAATATGAGACTATCCAAACCCAAAAAACACTAAAGAGAGTCTACTTATAGAAAATATAGACTATGACCCCTCATCAGGTCTAAATCTCATCCAAAATGGATCATAAATACAAAAGATGAGTCATTTCCTAGATTCTAGGGAGGTTAGAAACCATTCCCTAAATTTTATCTATGAACTAGGAGTGTTTATCCCTTACATTAATTACATATTCCCTCATGATAGGAGGAAAAAACCAAACCAATAACTCTAATTCCAACTCATAGGAAAAAAATTCCTCAAATTTGTGACCATTTCTAAGCTTGACAAGTGTTCTAAGGAATCCAATGTTGATTTGTGGCATTCTTGATAGAAGGGTAACAAAATTTGCAAAAGTGTAACAAAAATTTGGAGTCACTTTTGAGGAAATTTTAGAAGTCCAAATCCACTTCTAAAAGAATAGTCAACTATCCTTTTTTGTCTAGTTTCCATAACATCTTGAATTTTTCAAAATGGATCACAGGAAGGCCTTCAAAAATCCATTCTCCCAAGGTTACTCCAAAAGTGTAACATACGGTCCAAAAAGGTGGCAGAAACATGAAAAATGAGGGATTTTTGAGATTTTTCTCCAAAATTACAGCTTTTCATGCCATGTGGGTTCTTTATCTATTATTCACTCATCAAAATACATCCATCCATGTAAATAAATCATCATTTGGATTCCCCCAAAATAAGAGTAACAAAAGTTCGGTACCCTTCTGCAATGAGGAATTTCCAGAATTTTGAAAAATCACATAAAATACCAAAATTGATCAAAACTTCTCGAAAGTGGTTCTATGGCACCTGTGAGAGATGGGATAAATATTCAAATAAGCTTCATCCAATAATTCAAAACTATCATTCTCTTTGAGCTTCATTTATGCATCTTCTAGTCTTTTCTTTAATTGTTTCAACCTTATTTGAGAAATGGTGTTCCTGGTGCAATAGTGGTTTGCCATGTATTTTTTCAGCTTATTGTCACTCTTAGCCCTCTTCAAGATTTTCTCCAAATTCTCATTAACTCTTTACAACCAAAGCTATTTGTCTTCATTAATACCCATGGCAATAAGCTCATCAAAGTTCAACTCTTCAGGTGGATGAGTTGATTGTCTTTCTCGCTCCAACGCCCTTTTGAGGCCTCTTGTTCTTGGTCTTCTTGTTTATGTTTCAGCCTCATTGTCTTGAATTTTATCAATAAAAATAACCTCCTTAACTTTACCTACATTTTCATCTATGTCTGATTTTTGTTTGCTTTGTAGGAGTTGATTCACTTTCAACTGAAAATTTTCCTGCTGTAAGAAAGTGATTTGAGAGTTAGCAATAGAAAACATCTTCCGTAATTCTGCTATTTCCTCATCTTTTTCTTTGATAATCTCTTCATCTAATCTGACCTCCACATTCTCTGCTACCTCAACCTCCAATGGCACTGACTGACTATGCTGATACAAAAGAGTTTTCTCCTTTATCTCACATTGTCCAACAATGATGTCAAGTGTAAGAGCACTTTTGGCAGACTTAGGCACAAATACTTGTCTCTTCCCCTTCTCATATGTGTAAGTAAATCCAACAACCCTGGGAGCATCTGAAGGATGAGTAGGCATACTAGAAGAGCCAACCTCCATTGGTTGTGTTGATTATGTACTAGGCAAGATAGAAGGGCTCATATCAGGCACTGCTGACAATATTTCCAAGAAAATTTCCCAAGTTATGTTGATGGAGGAAAAGTGAAGCAACACAATGAGCTTGATTAGGCCATGTTGAAAAAGACTAGTGTGATGATCTTGTCTTCTACTCTAAACCTTCTCAGTCATCTTAATCAAGATCCTGTACAAATAGTATGGAAAATTAAGTGTTTTGACAGAGGTAAAATGCATCAAAAGCATGATGTGATACCTATACAACCTGGAGAATCTTCATTCACTAATCCAAGTCTGTCAGCTACCGGATTTACCCATGATATTTTAATTATGTGATTTTGTTATAATTTCATTTTTAAAAGAGCATAAAAGAATACATATGTATGTTGTAAAGAAGAGGAAACAAGACAACCATCAACAACATAAAAACACGAGACGTTGATAACGAAGTTCACCTAGTGTAGGCTACGTCTCTGGGCCCAGTGTCAAAATGGGGTAGGCCACTTCATATAGTGTTGGAAATGGGGAGATGTACATGGATGATGTTCTCTTTCATACAAGGATGTGCCCTCAACATGAGTGTCTAGTCTCTCCACGATATGTTCTGCTACAAGAACTCTCACTCAAAATGGACCTCCTATCAACATGACATAATCTCACATGAAGCAAAACAAAGATCCCACAACATGCATCAAACAAGGATCTAGAAATCATAATACATCTCACAGCAAAAAGAGGCACATGATCAAATTGCATATACCTCAACCCTTGAATTTTTTTGAAGAAGTGGATGCTCAACTGTTGAATCTGGCTGCATTGTTGAATTCGTGGCGTCTAGGAGCATAGAATCGACTATCCACACTTGAGAATTAGACACCTTCACTCCAATCTGGAAAATTGCCAAAAAATGGGAAGCTCTGCTACTGAAATGAACATCGCCCTTGAGTTCTTGTCGCCGAGAGGTGTAAAATTGACATAAAATTTTTCGAAAATGGACTCCCGCAAGTTTTGGGCCTCAAGGAATATTTTTGATACCCTCAACATTCCCTAAGATTTTTTTCTGCCGAGAATCTGCAAATTTTTTGCTCAGATGGCCATTCTGACTTTACCATCGCGTTCCCTGCAAAATTATGGTTAAAATGACTGTAATCTTTATATCATTCTGACAAAATGAAAATTTATCTCCCCATGGAATCTTTCAGGAATCAAGGAATATTATTTGCAAATTATTCTTTGCCTCAAAATCATGCCCGCACACGATTCTGCCTTACTCTCGGGTCATGGTTCTACACTCCTGATCCACTAGTCTGCCCTGTTTTTCCTCGTGAAAATGAAATTCAGATTTTTATATGTTTTTGTGGGTGGATTTTACCATGTGAGGTTGTTGGCATATTGGTTTAATGCGACATTGGTTGAGGAGGGGTCTAGGGATCAAATATCACCCCTTCCTTTTTTGTTGTATTGTGTTTCAATATAGAGTGGTCGGTGGGTGGGTCTACTCCACGCGGCCCGACCCAAACCGCACCCATTCCATTAGTGGTTCCCGCCCCCAACATAACTATTTGCATATATGGTGGTGCAGTTTTAAATGTTTGTTGGTTTTGGAACTTGTTTTGGGACCGCCATGTAGGCGGAGTAGGTAGTCTTGCCGGTGGTTGGTTCAACTCCCACCGGTTCCGTTGGGCTTTGGCCTTCGTATGTGGAGTGTGTGGTGGCGTGGGGTGGGTCCACATTAGTTGGCCCGTCCACCCACATGGACTATGGTTATGCCGTGGGGTTCGGCAGGGGTCATGGCCCGCCGACCCAAACAAAATATTTTAATATTTGTGTAATAATTGCTCAGTGGGGGTGGCAGGGGTGGCGACCCTCCACCCCTATTTTTTAATAATTTTCATTTTTTTTAAAACAATTTTCTCATTTTTTAATTTAACGAAAATAAGGGTTATTGGGCTTTTTAAAGAGGCCACAATTTCACCCAATTTTGGGATCTAAGTTCCCTGCCGATTGACGATGAATTTGTGGGACACTTAAACATGGCCCACTGCCCAACTTTGACCAAAACTTGACTTGCTCTAACGCCTCCATACGGGATCAGATTGGAGATCCGTTCGCACCCTTGGAATCGGGACGATGAGCACTTCAATCTAAATGTGTTTCAAGACCAATCCGATCACTTTGAATTTTGACCATTTCTAAGCCCTCTTGATCTCCTGAGGGTGTGTAGAGCCACCTGGATCAATCTTCCCCACTGAGGAGGTTTTGGTCCACCAAAATCATGAACATAATCTACAGCTTCTTTGTACCTTTTCTACACCACAAGTGTCCTGAAAGGTCACCCTTCATTCTCCTTCACCTTTGTCCTTCGAAGCCATAAGTGATGAGTCGACACCTGCATCCTCTGCAAACTTGTAGTACATTCTTTTGCAAATTACATGCTAAATTAAATGACCAAATATGACCCAAGCATCCAATACTTGCCACAAGTTTATAACACATACTCGGTGGTCAAGGTTACATTAAAATGGAATCAATCCCCCAACTATCAATACAAGGCCAAAAACATCATTTTTTCTTCATAAGTGATGGAAAACACATCATCACTTTTACATTTTAAAATTTCAACATATGATTTAAAAAGTAAGGCCATGACACTCTACCACACCTAGAAAACCATCTCTCACTTATCAGAGTGAATGGGTCATCTCTCTGTGGTGCATTTTCTTGTCGAACAATTGTTTCAACTACTTCATGTATGGACACTTTGTCCTTGAGACCCTGCTCTGGATGGAACCTCCAACACATGGCTCTCTGATGGCCACTTCTATCGCAATGAATGCAATGAGTCTTCTTCCTCCATACCTGATTTACCTTCTTCTTTTCCTGCAGTGGAGAAGGTCTTTCACACCTCATCCTCTTTCGTGCTGCCATTCTCTTCCAACACTTAGCAAAATTTACATGGTTATGTAATCCACAAAAACTACATGTTTTTCGATGCCATGATTTATGTTCATTATTAGCGACATGCTTGTAATCAAAATGAACACTAGAATACCGAGACTTGTTATACCTTTCTCAGTTTTCTCTGGTTTGATCATGGCGATGAGATATTTCCTCAGCTCTTTCTCTGCAATATGTGTTGTCATAGGATGATGGTGAAGTGTTTCCATCATTCTCTTTCCCCAATGTTTTCAACCATGTATTTGAAACTTCTAATACCTTTGATAATTTTCCTTCAGTGTATCCCAAACCTGTGAATCGAGGTCTCTGCACAACCTCCAATGACTGAGTTATGCCTTGGCCATTCACACCAAGTCCTCCTCCTTTGTATCCCATTTTGGTAAGGAGTCTCATGCCAGTTCCTGTAATGGGTATCTCCATGTTTCCAACAGAAATAATAGCATGTGAAGATGATACTGAAGAGCAACCAGCATTTTTTACCTCAGAATTCAATTCAGATATAGGTGATGACATCTTCTTAAAGCCTTTGTTGCACTTCAACTCCTCCAAGGCCTCTTCCGTGGCTCGTAGTTGAAGTTGCAGTCTCTGCTTATCCTCTTTCTCTTCTTGTAGAAGTCTCCTTAATTCAACATCGTTTGCTTGAAGGCTTTGGTCGTTGCGCTTCAGTTCTTCCAAGGCTGCCTCTGTGGCTTGCAACTGAAGCTACACTCTCTTCTTATCCTCTTTCTCCTCTCGTAGAAGCACTTTCAATTCAGCATTATATGCTTGAAGGCTATGGTTTATCTCTTCATTTGAATTATGAGAATGATGGTGAGGGAAATGAATATTCACTAGAAGATGTGGATGAAGAATCACTTTCTGCTTCTTCTTTCTTCCGTATTTCATGAGCTTCATACATCATGTCTACCATTTTGTACATCCTGAGCATGGCCTCATACATGTCTTTTCCATCCTCCATTGATGCACGTTCAATCATTTTTCACGCTCGCAATTCGCATCAACAAGATGATCGTTCTGATACCACTTGATCTGGGTCCATCAGCTACTAGATTTATCCATGATATTTTACTTTTGTGTGGTTGTTAGAATTGAATTTTGAAAAGAGCATAAAATAACACATATGCATGATTTAAAGAAGAGGAAACAAGATAAACATCAGCAACATAAAAACATGAGACATTGATAACAGAGTTCACCAAGTGTGGGCAACGTCTCCGGGCCCAGTGTCAAAATGGGGTTGGACACTTCATATAGTGCTGGAAATGGGGAGATGTACATGGATGATGTTATTTTTCATACAAGGATGTGCCCTCAACATGAGTGTCTTGTCTCTCCATGAGACGTTCCGCTACAGGAACTCTCACTCACAATGGACCCCCTATCAGCATGACATAATCTCACATGAAGCAAAACAAAGATCCCACACACATGCATCAAGCAAGGATATAGAAATCATAATACATCTCAGAGAAAAAAGAGGCACATGATCAACTACATATACCTCAACTCTTGAAGTTGTCTGAATAAGCGGAAGCTTAGTTGCTGAATATAGCTGCACCGTCGAATTTGTGGTGTCGAGGGGCATAGAATCGACTGTCCACACTTGAGAATCAGACACCATCACTCCAATATGGAAATGGGCGAAAAATGGGAATCTATGCTGCTGAAACATACATCGCACTTGAGTTCCTATCGCTGAGAGGTGTAAAATCGACATAAAGTTTGTCGAAAATGGACTCCGGTAAGTTTTGGGCCTCAAGGAATCTTTTTGATGCCCTCAACATTCCCTAAGATTATGTTCTTCTAGGAATCTGCAAATCTACTGCTCAGATGGCCATTCTGACTTTACCATCGCGTTCCTTGCAAAATTTTGGTTAAAATGATGGTAAACTTCATATCATTCTAACAAAATGAAAATTTACCTCCCCATGGAATCTTTCATGCATCAAGGAATATTCTCTGCCTCCAAAAGTGTCCCCGAACATGATTCCGCCTTCCTATGGGGTCGTGGTTCCACACTCCTGCACTGTTGGTCTACCTTATTTTTCCCCGTGCAAATGAAATTCAGGTTTTCATATGTTTTGGTCGACGGAGTTTACCATGTGAGGTTTTTGGCATATGGGTTTAATGCGACATTGGTTGAGGAGGGGTCGGGGGATCAAATCCCCCCCCTTCCTTTTTTGTTGTATTTTGTTTCAATATAGAGTGGTCGATGGGTCGGTCCACTCCACGCGGCCCGACCCAAACCGCACCCATTCCATTGGTGATTATCGCCCCCAACATAACTGTTTGCATGTATGGTGGTGCGGCTTTAAATGTATGTTGGTTTTGGAACCTGTTTTCGGACCGCTGCGTGGGCAGGGCCGAAAGTCTTGCCAGCGATGGGTTCAACTCCCACCAATTCCGTTAGGTTTCGGCCTTCATAGGTGGATTTTCTAGTGGTATGGGTTGCGTCCATCGGAGGTGGCCTGCCCACCCAAATCGACTATGGTTATGTCGTGGGGTTCGGCGGGGGTCATGGCCCACCGACCCAAACAAAATATTTTAATATTTGGATAATAACTGCCTGGTAGTGGTGGCGACCCGCCACCCCCATTTTTTAATAATTTTCAATTTTTTTAAAACAATTTTTTTGTTTTTTTAATTTAACAAAAATAAGGGTTATTGGGCTTTTTAAAGAGGCCACAAATTCACCCATTTTCTGGAGCTAAGTTCCCTGTCGATTGACAGTGAATTTGTGGGACACTTAAACCTGGCCCACCGCCCAAATTTAAATCACTCTAACTCCTCCATATGGGCTCGAATTGGAGATATTTTTGCACTGTTGGAATCAGGATGACGAGCGCATCAATATGAACCTGGTTTGAGACCAATTCGCCCAATTTGAATTTTGACCATTTCTGAGCCCTCTTGATCTCTTGAGGGTGTCTGGAGCTACCTGGATCATTCACAAGTGAATTACTTCATTATAAACATAATAAAAGGAACATACTTGTTTCTGAGGTGTCTGAAAGGAAATAGGTAGTTTGGCTCCTCTCTAGCACGAGGCTTAAGAAATCGTTCGTAGTTTTCAATATCTAACTCCATGCCTTTAAACCACTACTCTCCATGAGAAGGAATAACTATTTCTGAAGAAATTAGGTCTGATTATAGGCTTATCTCCATACCTGGAATGGTGACCTTTCCCATGTTGTATATTTTTTGCAAATAGGCTGCTCAATTGAAGATGATACCCCTCTTCCATGAGCCTTTCACAAAATCTCAAACACTGAGCCCTCTCAAAGCATCTTCTGGCCAATAGCGAAGCACTAATTTCATGCATGGTGAAGGGTTGTAGCCTGAGGTGGCGCCCTCTTTTGAAGCTCTTCTTGTCACTTTCCATTGTATTTTTCATTGGAATGATGAAAACCCTAGGGTGTTAATGAGATGAATGAATGTATGGAAATATGGAAAATCAGAGTGTAGGAAAGTGTGAATTTGAAGGATGCAATGAAGGGTCATGAAGCTGAGAGAAATTATAGAAAAAATTGAGCAATTTTTGTTGTGTGGTAGCTTCAATTTTTGGGTGGAATGAGGGAGAATGAGTGCGAGGAAGGTAGCAAAGTGTTTAAAACACAGAAAATTCCCAATTTTGACTGTCAGAATAGCTAGTGTAAAAGTGTTTTAGGTTTAGAAGGTGAAATGAGGGCCATGGAGATAATAAAAAATTCTAAGAAAAATTCAGTGAATAGGATGTCATATTAGCTCGACATTGAAAATGGATTGCGGAGAAATAGATGAGTGTAGGGTGGAAAATTCTATCAAATACATGGAATTCTCAAGGTTTTCACTGTGAAAAAAGCTAGAATTTAGGGTTTACTTATATTTGACATGTTAGGGGTAGTGTAGATGATAGGAAAATAGGGATAAGATGTATTAAATGTGTGGGTTAGGGTTTAGATGATGGGGTTATGGTTTAGGTAGGTGTGGTAGATTAGGGCTTGCCAATGTTATTTTTTTTTATATACATTGACAATGAAAATATGGAGAAAATCTCTTTGATTGTTCATATCAATTATTCAATAAATCATAATAAAAAAACCACCATATGGAAATTCATTTTTATATTTTTGACTTTGATAAAATTTATCAAAGGTATCAACATACATTAATGTTCAGGCCCAACGCTTTAGCAATCCACTTATTCCGTCGATCATATTATATAATCTCCACTTAGATAAAGTTCTTACCTTGGTTATAAAATCAAATGCTGACATAATATTATATCCGGCCCCACAGATTTTCAACTCACTTATCCACCAATGATCTATCCTCTCTCATCAAATCAACGACAATCACATACCCCACATGAAATGCATATGATCCAATTGTAGACGCAAATCTAAAATGAAATGATTCTAATCCAATGAATACCGCATTCCATCAAACACGATGTTTAAGGTTTTAAACTTATGCGAAATAAGTGGTATTGAGGCATCACGTGTCAGCCCACAACCACTATCGCGTTCATACAGGAAATTACCACTTACCATCTTACACCCACGCGAAACCCATTTGTTGTTTTCAAAACCCATCCATCATTTCATTTCACCTTCTCTCATGTTTTTTTTACAGAAATCAAGTTCCAGCAAATAGAGATTCAATTCCTCTGTTGCTTCTCAGAGATTTAAACCCATGATTTCACTTCTTCAACTTACCGAATTTGGAATTCCTGTTAAGAAGTCACGTCTTCTTGTACTAACAATTGACAATGCTCTAAATTAACCATACCTCTTAACTGTTTCAAATGCACAACAGATGCAGAATTTTCAAGGAAGGCATACACACCAGTTCCATTATATGATCACGATAAACAGAGATTTCCTCTCTGTTACTCTGCTAGTGATTCTTCAAGAACAATTAAATCACTTCCCTCAATAACTTTCAATTCTATCATTTATTCATGAGGATAATTACAAACCATTCAACGCATAATTCTGAATTAAGTAAGTCAATCCAGTCATGATTCTAGCATAACTATCGATTGCCATAGTTGAGAAAACAGAGCTCGTTCCAAATATCATTCTATAAAATCATGATTATGCACTGCCAAAGAGGCATACCGTTGTCAAATTCCATCCTTAAGAAGGAAAAATGAACATATAAGAAATTTGAATAGATCAGCTTTGAAGGAATATTTATCTATATCTATATATCTATAAATAATATAAATAACATTGGGAAGCAACTGTTAGGAACATAGATGAAATAATTTGCAATCAGCAATTAATCAGTGAGGGCCTTGAAAAAATTCAATCTGCAATAATTAGGAAATAATAGGGCAAAATTGGCCAATCTTGGCACGCCAGTAATGTTAAACTAAATAGTTAAGATTATTTCTAAATAATAATTTTGTTAATTGCATTGGGATTGATTTGATTAATTTGAGATTTTTTCATATATGGTTTGTAACATTTAAACCAATTGCTTATGACTATCCCCATGGAAACTCATAATTGCTACATTGATCAAGATGGTCTCAAGATCTGACAATAATTTACATGGTTTTGAATGCAGATATATTTGGGAAAGTTTCAAATGAGTGGGAGAATGTTGACATTGTTGTTTTTGTATGTGGTCCTGAAAGTTTAGAGACAAGCGTAGCAAAGGAATGCAGGTCATACAACTTAAGAAACTTGAGAAACTCGAGAAATAGAGCTGTGTTTCATTTCAAAAGTCATAGCTTTGATCTCTAATGAACTAATTATAGAGATATCACTATGACATAATGGCTCATTGTATTATGTTTACATAGGTTTCATATGCAAGTCTATAGCTGCCTTGCTATTAGTTTGGCCTATTTCATGAATTGACATGATTATGTACGGCTCACTAAGGCCAAAATTGCCTCACAGGACCTATACAAATTAAAATCTATATGATTTAATTATTGATATGTAAATTAATATCTTTTCATATGAATTTTATAGCTTTCCCAAACGTTATTTGACAGTCTGCAATAAATTACACAGACAATGACCCTAATGATTTATTAATCTATTTATGTAATATTAATTTGTTTCGGTTATAATCTGTTAGGATTTTAATCTTTAGGAAAGCCCAGTGGAAGCAAAAATGTATGTGGAATTGTCTCCAAATGGTATCCTTTTTCAAAGGTGACGTATTCAACATGATTTTCTAATAGGTGGACAGTGACAAGGTGTATCTTGGCCTTATTGCTTGTTATCTAAAAACTTGTATGCATCTATGTTATAAAAAAATATTCGCTTTTGTGCATGTTTCACTACAGAAGAATGATGAGGATGGATCTTTTAGGGACTTTAATAAGAATGGAAAAAGGAAACTAGTCTTCTTGACTTGTAAATAATTTCAGGCTCTCCTCTACAAAGCTTGTTTTACCAAGAGTGACCTTTTCGTGGGTCTTTTCCTCTCGTTTCGAAAGGAAGAAATAATGAAGCATATTTTTTAGGACTGTCCTTTTTAGGGTCTTTCTCGGCAGAGGTGCAATATCAGTTGGCAAACATTCTTCAGGGGCATTTGCATTGGAGTGCATTCTTGTTGGGAGATTCCTGATGTGTGATTTGGGATTTGTTGATTGGTATTTTGCACTGTTTGTGAGTTTTTGCATCGTGTGCTCTCTGGGGACTCCACTACAAATGTGTTAAAATATGAGGTCAGTTATTTGAAATAAAATTAATCCTAGACTTATATAAGTGTTCAGCAATTATAGAAGTGTTCACTAATTATTTGAAAGAAAATGAATTTGTTGATCATATTTTCCAGATCTATATTTTCTTAAATATATCATTTTTTACTGTAGGAATTATCATTTGTATGCTCTTCTCTTATCATAATATAGATGTTTTGCACCCATTATGCAAACATTAATGTTCATAATGTGTTTTTGGCTTATTGTGAATAGTCATGTTCTTTTTAAGATTTTGTGCTTGTGTGTTAGACTTAAACCCAAACAAAAATAAATCTCCGTCTTACTCCCATTGCATGCAAGTTTTGGTTGTACCCATGTGGAAAATAGGACGTCCCTTAATTGAATAGAATAAATCATTATCAAATATAGGGCCTACAAGATGTTTGTCAAAGGGAATGGATGGTGGGAGATCTCAACTAGTGATAGATGGAATATTTTAATGAGATTTTCTTCTTTTATATGGGAAAGGATTACCTCATTTATTTTTTCATAGTTAAGTTCTAGTCACACCCAAGAATATATAGAATGCATCCATCCTAAGAAACTATAATGACCCCCTAACACAAACACAAATTTTTAGGTAGTTTGTAACAAGAATTTGACACATGCATGGAATTCAAAGAGATAATATAGAGCATGATGTAGGTTCAAAGGTAACATACCCCCCGAGGAATAAATAAGACATGTATACAAACCTGCATATGTTTATCTAGGATAAAATGAAAGGTGCATACACACATATGCATAGTTTCAAAGGTAAGAATAGAATGTGCCTAGAAATTGAAGCGCACAATAAGACTAGTTCATTTTATTTTCAAAAAATCTCAAGAGTTGGAGTATTTTTCAATCCATAGTTTTGACATGATGAATCCAATGTGTTCAACATATACACTAGTCATACAAATTTTATTTTTATGGATTGAAGGGCTATGTCAATTACAATACAACAGTGGAAATTTTATTGTGCACTTGTTTTACTAGATATAGTATACCCAACTATTATAGTTGTGATTGTGTGGCAGGTTTGTGAAGAGTTTGCATGTTTAAAATTTGAATGGAATGGTTTTCATATGACTTTTACTAGGTTATATATCTACAGTGTGCAATGCTCCAGACCTCCAAAGAACCCAAGGGAAACCAAGTGCAAAAAATCCAAGGACGACAGGATCGTATTAGGGATAGGATCTTGTTTTCAAAGTAAAGCAAGCAAGGTATCAAAGTTAAGCAAGTCCAGTTATGTAATTCATAGAGGGAGTAAAAACCTTGAAAGAGGATTTCATTTAAATCAACGATTCGTTCTTCCTTCTTCTATTATCTACGCAATAATGTTTTGTGTCTTGATCATTTTATATTTTTAGGTTGATAAATATGGTGATTTGAAAGAGCTTGAAGAACTCTTAAAAACATTATTAGGCCAAGATATTAGAGCTACTAACCGAAAAGAATTAGTTCCATCACCTTCAAATCCAAATGACAACACAAATGTTATAACCATAGTTACATCATCTGTAAAAAGAATCAACATCCAAAAATAGGAGGTCGAGGGTATCTTTAATTTTTTTTAAAATATTTTAATCAAAGTGTCGGAAGACCGACGCCTTAGATGTCGGAAAAGCGAAGTCTTTTTTTAAAAATATTTTTACCATTTCGTCAGAAAAGCGATGCCTTGTAAACGTCGGAAGTGCGATGCCTTACATTTTCATCGATCTTGTGACATTTGGCACACAACGTCGGAATTGCAACGGTACCAACATATTCGTCGATCTTGCGACGTATGGCACCAAACGTCGGAAATGTGACGTTGTTTACATTTGTGTCGGTCTTGTGACGTTTGGCACAAAAACGTCGACAATGCGATGGTGCTAACATTTTCGTCATTCTTGTGACGTTTGGCACATAACGTCAGCATTGCGAAGTTTGCTTGAAAACCTTATAAGCATCGAAAATGCGACAGTTCGGTATCGTCGAAGACCGATAGTTGTGGTGCGTCGGAAGAACAATGCTTACAAAACGTCAGAATAGCGATGATTTAACGAACGTCGGAAGAGTGACGGAAGTCTAGAAACGTCGTAATAAGTGTCGCTCTTCTGATGCCTTATTGAAGTGTCAGAATTGTGACATAATGGCTAACCACATTTTTCCCTGCCTCACACTGTCGCTCTTGCGACGCCTATGTGTCGGAATAGCGACGAATTGACCATCGGAAATTGGGCCAAATGTGCTAGTGTACTCTGTGATATGTCTCTGCTTCAAATCAGCACTTTGTTCTAATCCTTGGTTATGCATTAATATTGAAACAATATGAGCTAAAATTTTATGCATACCTTGGATCAAATGATATGTGGGAACCTCTTGACAGAACACAAGAGTTCCTCCAACCGGGACAATAGTATCTCCAACTGCTGGCAAGAGTGATGACCCTCTTCTTCAAGTGTACCGGTGATGGTATCCTCCTCCTCTTCCTCATTCACCTCCTGATCCATGCATGGGACTCCATAAGTCAAGAGCTCAAGACTATCTTGCAAAGAAGCAAGTGTCTTTTCTCTAGATACAAGTACTTCTGCAGCAGGTGGTGAAAATAGTGACCTCTTGTCCAGAGTGACAAGATTGACATTCTCCTTGGTTTCCTTAGGAGATGCCCCTTTGTAGCACAACTTTGTCTTCTCCACATCAAACTTCTTTCTCAACTTGTGAAAGAAATTTGAATACTTGGTCACCTTTGCATGCTCTAGGTGCCCAAACCACCAATCCTCTGCTTCATCTAAGAGATGAAGTGCTGCAATTTGAACAGCCTCCTCTTCAGCCACAGGATTTATCTTGAAAAATGAATCTAACTCCCTCCTCCAAGCCTTGACATTACTTGAGGAAGATCCATCAAATGTAGGCAAATAGAATCTATTATACTTCTTCCTTCTATTACTGCTATAGGATCCTCTTTCTTCTCTAATCTGGAAGAATTGTTGGAGAGTTAGCTTCTCCTTGAAAGCTCTAGACTGTGCTTTTTACTCTTCAAGATACAGACTTAGAGTCTCATGTCTCAGGTTCATTCCTTCCCTCACTTCTATACCTCTCACCTCCTTCAAAGAAAGTGGGCATAGTAGATCTATGAGGAGATCTAGGATTCTCCGGTCTTCTTTGCTGCTGATAGGAAGTGCTTTCCTCATCAAATCTACTCCATGGATATTCTTAACCTCCTTCATTTGATAGACTTATTTGGAGAGATATTTCATGGATCTAAAGAAAGGAGTGACAGATTTTTCATTCTTCATGATAGATCTCACCTATATGTTCTTCTTTCAATGTAAAAAGATGAAGTGTCCACAAGCTGAGCCAAAGATCATGCTCTGATACCACTGTAATATCCCAAAATGGGAACATGCAACAATACTTCACACAATATAAGAACTTACAGCAAGATAGACAATAAATATAAGTACAAATCAGAATATGCAGAAAGAGCTGAGCCATTTTATTATATTGGAGATGAATCAGTTACACAAGTACAAGATATAGGTATATCTAGCCAAAAAGATGAGCTAAGATCACCTAGAAAACATGTGTGAAGCAGGTACAACATAACTATTGAGGCTCTGCAGCAGATACTGTGCTCTCTTTAGAAAAATATAAACATGGAGTTGCAGGCTGAAAAGAGAAATGCAGATCTACTCAAAACTGGAGCTCTGATGATGCCAAGATTCAAGATCTGGCCACTGTGGTGGATTCCCAAGATAAACCAGAAAGGATTTTCTAGATCTGCAACTTTGGAAAAATCACCTCCCCAGGGTTTGATCCTTGATCTACTGGGAAATACAGATCTGAAGCTAGATCTGAAGAATAGATGGCTGAAATATGTGCCCAAATCAGATCTATGCTTGAAGGGTTGATCCCTTCCTCAGATCTATGAGCTAGGAGCTCTAAATCTAGCTTCTCAATCCTCCAAAAGATGATTGCAGCTGCTGCAACACAGCTGCCTCTAAAAACTGCGATGTGAGGGAAAGAGAGGCATTTTTCCAACTGAAAAATGTTGCAATAAGATCCAGGCTGATGGTAAGAATGATGGAAATGTGAAGGAATGATCCTCCACTGTATTTCTAGCTAAAAGACTAGCAACTTCCTTCCTCCTTTCAGATCTGCAATATGGACAACGTTATTCTTGGAGATAATACTGATGCTAGGAGGTCAATAACCTTTGGCCTTATGTCAGATATGCAATGTGGCTCTAGGAGTGCTACAATATAAGCCCAAGTGATGGGAATAATCCCTCACCTTCTTCTCCAGTTGAAGTACCGAAGACAACTACCACCTTCCAAATTGATCTTCAGAAAAATGCAGTTTTTTGAATATGAATGTTTTGCAAAAAGTAGGAAATGGAAATGGCACTTAAAGCCTGAGGTATAATGTAGTACAAACATCTTCCTTAGAGATAACTCAAAGAAAGAGGAGGTATTCCCGCCCGGGAACACCTTGTGCTAAACAGCACCTGCAATCTCTGCTAAACAGCCCAAGATTGCAGTGGAATGTCACTTGACAATTCCAGATCTAAAAGATCATACATCAAAATAATCCAAGATGCCTTTCACCTTTGCCTTCATCTCCTTTATAATGATTGAGCCATACCAAGCCTTGGCCCTAATCTCAACTACGCAGTCTCATGTGGACAAGATCCTCCAAGACCAAATCAACCAAACAGTATAGGTACAATGTACACTTCCTCCATCATGTGTGCTTCATCGCTCCACCACTTGATCATTAATGCTCAATGACCCTTTGTTTGACATCTTCAAGATCTTGGTTGACTGAATCAACCCTCCATGATCTCTCTCATTAAATGAGATATGATCTCCAATCTCATTCACATTAATAGTTGATCAACTATCGCTTTTTGCAGATCTAGTCTAAATTAATCCACATTCACGCACACAAAGTGGATATTTATTCTTATTGAGGATTGTGGGTTTCTCCACCCTTTTATTTACTTAATTCATTAAGAAAATCCAGGACTCTAATATTCCAAATATGATGTAAAAATTTGGGAATATTACAGAAGACTTACCTTTTGTGAAGGTTGCATAAGGTAATGTAGGCAAGTTTGAAGTGATTTGGGAGTTTTTTGAGCTCACATCCAAAATCTGCTTCTTTCCCAAAAGCGTAATAGTTACCTACTGGAGTGTAAAAATGCAGGGAAAAGCATAACAATTGAGTTCAAAAGCGTAACAGTGTTGGTTGCGCAGCGCATAAAATTGTAACACCTATTGCGCAACATTTCCAAAAGCGTAACAAGAGTGCCCAGAAATGTACACTTATGCCCAAAAGCGTAACAAGAGGGTTGAAAAGCGTAATAACACTTATTTGAAGGGTATCAAATGGATTTTTAAGTGAACTTGACCCTTAGATTTTGGAGTTTGAACACCTTGGAGGGCAAGTGAAGGTGGAGAGATGCTCTCACATACATAAAAGGGTAACAATGAATGGAAATGAGTTTACCTTTGCCCTTTTATAAACTGAAAATGGCATTTCACCTTTTTCCTCTTTGACATTAGGAATAACTTTTTGAAACTTTTTCATTTGGAGATGACCTTTTTCAAAACAAGACAAGTTGTCTTTGAATCTGGAAATGACCTTTTTTTTTATTGAATGAAAGATTAAGTCAAGAATGACCTCTTTGAAGCTTTGACACTTGATTTGACTTCTTAGTCCTTTTCATGAGACAGTAGGACGACATTTTTCTTTACATGAGACAGTGAGACATAATTGAGTTGCTTTGAACCTTTTTTTTTTTAACTTGAACTATATGAAACAAGACATGTGATCTTTATTTCATCTCTAAACATGCTACCTCCTTCTTTAGGGTTTTATGAGTGGAATGGAGGATTGATGCCTTGTTTTAAGTGACAATTTGAAATTTTTTCAAAGGAAGAGATGAGCCTAGATAGTGACCTATATGAAGTGGAGTGACATAACCTTAGACCTTTTAAATGATGATGATGGAGATGAACTTGATAATGATGGTGGAAATGAATGATATGAAGGAGCAACATACTTGACCTAGACCTCTTCAATGACCAAAATTATTTTCCGAAAACTTGTTTGAAAAAGTAAAAAAAAATTTACCTATGACTTTATGGAAAATAACTAAAAGAGTTATTTTTTATCATTGACATACCTGAGCTAACATTGGCTCCAGCTAGGGTTGAAATCTCCTTCAGGAGGTGTCAAGAACACCGTAGATAAATTATCCTTACCATTGGCCATTGGAGTCAAACTAACATTGAAAAACTTTGACCAAATGGAAATGATGAACTAATTCTGGTAATGACTTTGACTAGAAAAAACTGACTTGACTCTGACTTGGCAACTGACTGAAAATTTTTTGAACTTTTGAAAGAAAACATGAGTTGAATTCAGATTTCTCATGGCCTTCTCCTTGGGCTTCAAAATTCTGCAACAATCTCCTTATTGCGTGGACATCAAATTAAAATGATATGTACAGCTAAAGTGGACTTAGCTTTAATGATTAAGTAAGATAGTTTTTGAGGAACCTACCATTGATTGGTCCTCCCAACACTTCTTTCCCATTAATATCCTCTAGTACTTATGAATGCAGTGATATTGTAAGGTCCTTTCCATATATTGTCAAAAAAATTGTGCTTACTCTTGTCTTCATTCCAGGCATCCCAACGAAGAACAACATCTCCAAGCTTAAAATCATCATCTTTAGTCTTCCTATCATAAATATTTTTTTATTTTCTCATGAATATTTGAAGTATGACTGAAGACTTCATCTCTTGACTATTGTAGATGGATTATTTGGTTGATTCTTCATTGTATCTCATTTGGTTCATTGTCGATCTCTTGCAAAATTTTCATCATTGGTATAGCTAAAGAAGTAGGGAACACTGTGTCAACACCATACATGAGCTGGAAAGGTGACATGTTGATTGATCTCTTCGTGCTAACTCTATCCACCCATAGAGCATTAGTGAGACTTGTGTGCCAATTCCTCTTGTTTTCTTGCAACATCTTCTTGATTATGTTAACCAAATATTTATTTGACAATTCAACAAGCTCGTTGCCTTAAGGATAGTATGTTGTGGAATTACCAAGCCTAATGTGACATTTATCACAAAATTCAATCATTTTCTTGGAATTAAAGGTAGTTGCATTGTTAGTAATGATTTTGTGTGGACAACCAAAACGAGACAGAATATTGTTCTCAAGAAACTGAATAACTATAGTGTCAGTAGCTTGCCTTGTGGGGATGGCTTCGATCCATTTGGTGAAATAATATATGCCAATGAGTATCCATTTATGTTGAGATGATGATGGAGGATGGATTTCTCTAATGAAATCAAGTCCCCACTGCTGGAATGGTGCTTGTACTTCAATTGGTTTTAAGGGCAAAGGCAAGAGCTTCCTCTTTCCCTGAAATATATGACAGTCATGACAACTCATGACTGTTTTATATACATTAAATAAAATTGGCCAATAGAATCTTTCCATCAAGATATTGTTAGCTATATTCTTCCAATAAAGATGACTGCCATAGTCACCTTTATGAAAATCTGTCATCATTTTTTCTACTTCTCCTTCAACCAAACAATTCAACAATATTCCACCCAGATCTTTCTAATACAAGACACCCTTAAGAATGTAGTACTTAAGAGCTCTTAACTTCAAAGATCCAACGTTACTACTTGGCAAGCTGGGAGGAGGATTGAAGTGTTGCAAAACATGAACTATATCAGCATACCAAGGCAATAAAGAGAAAATTTCAGATACCTCAGGTAATGCTTCAACCTCTTGTTCTTTAGATAATGCAACAATAAAATTGATGTCCAGATCAGGGAGATTTGAATTTGCCATAAGCTTCGCCAGGACTTGTCATTTGATCAACTTTGTGGGCTTGATCTCCAAGTCATATTCTAACATAGCAACGATCCATTTACCTCGTTTCCCTTTAGGACCATTTTGTGTAAGCACATATCTTTGAAAACAACTTTTGTAACATGTGCAATGACATGAGAGTTGAGAATGTAGACCCAGAAGTCCTTCAGTGCTTTGACTAACGCCAAGGCATGTTTCTTAATGATGTTTTACTTCAAGGTTTTGTCTCTCATGGTTCTACTAAAGGCGATGGGCTGCTCTATGTTCTGATTTTTCTTTTGCATGAGGACAACAACAAGAGTATGCTCCAACGCAAATGAAAAAAGAATAAAATAAAGTGTATAATTCGGACTAATAAGAATAGTAGCATGAGATAAAGCCAATTTAACTTGATTGAATTATTTCTTCACCTCTTCAGACCATTTTACTTCACTATCTTTCTTTAGCATGTCAGTAATTTTCCTTAAGTGTTCAGCAAGGTTTGGGACAAACCTTCTCAAAAAATTGATTTTGCCACTGAATGACTGAATTTCATTTTTTCTCCTAGGATAATCCAAGGTCTGAATTAATTCAATCCTTGAAGGATCTATCCTAATTCCATATTTTGATATGATATGGCCCAACAATTTACCTTCCTCCATAGAGAAAAGACTATTCTTTGGGTTCAGTGATATGCCAAACTTTTTACATCTCTGAAATTTTTTTTTCAAGTGTTGCAAGTGTTGCTCATCTATCTTGGAAAAAACAGTGATATCATCAAGATAAATGACCAAAAATACATCATTTTCATTGGCGAAAGAAATATCCATTGCTCGCTGAAAAGTAGCCCCTACATTCTTCAATCTGAAAGGCATTTTAGCATACATGAAGGTGCCCCAAGGTGTTGTAAAGGCTGTATTTTCCTAATCATATAGATGATTTAAAATCTGATTATACCCGAAGTATCCGTCCAACAATGAAAGTATGGAAGATCCAACTACCCTTTGCAGAATATGGTCCATCTTTGGTAGTGGGTAATTGTCCTCCAATGACACTTTATTTAGATTTTTGAAATAAATGCACTAGCGAATCTATCCTGTCTTCTTCCTCACGGGCACTAGATTAGACATCCAATTTGAAAATCGAAGAGGCACTATAATACCAATAGTAAATAATTTATTTACCTCCTTTTAAATAGAGGGCAACAAATTGGGATTCATTCTTCTTAAATTATGGTGGAAAGGTTTCTAATCCGGCTTCAAGGGAATGGTATGCTAAATTATGCTCTTATAATAGACTTTAAAATCAGAATATTCCCAAGCAAATACATCAGCAAACTGAGACATAAGCACTGCATATTTACCTTTCATTTTTGCACTCAAATATTTTGAAAATTTTACCATCTTTGGCTTTTCAGGAGTGCCAATATTGAGATCTGCTACTCCCACTTCTGTCGGTAACATGGTCGACTTGCGTGCAACATCATCTTGATCAAAAAGCTCTTCCAAAGGTACCAAATTTCTTGGAATACAGTTGTATTTCAGCTACAGCACTTGCATCTCTGCTACATGGATTTCTTGGTCATCTTCGTAGCACTAGTTATCCATTTGAGAATTCACAAATTCCTCTTCTGTCTGCAAGAAGTTGTTGATTTGTTTATCATCTTGAAAGACCTGCCAATATTAAACATTGTCTAGAACAACAGGGTGGTGTTTGACATTTATCTCATAATTATTATTAGGATACAATGGAATTTTGAACATGCTAGCTGAAGTAGCAATAGAATCAACAATAACATTGTTGTCCCTTGGGATCAATGATAAAGTCTACTCGGTGAATTTCTTAAGGATATCTAGCACTGCATTTAGATAAGCTCGCATCCTTGGATGCTTGGCCTTTTATTCCCCTTTTACTTGCTTTATTACTAACTCAGAGTCGCCATATATAGAAATATTCTTGGCACCTAGCTTCTTGAGAATTTTTAGACCAGATATCAAAGCCTCATACTTAGCTTCATTGTTTGAACATTCGAAAGCTCGCTTATAGGAGGACATTATAACATTGCGAGGAATATTTAATGACTAATTTACAGGGTTTTGAATCCACACTCCATTTCCATCCCCTTCTTTTCCCAGAGCTCCATCGAAGTCTGTAGTCCACAAACTACTTTCCTCATCCAGAAACTACAAATCAGATGGCTAAAATTTGCTTATTACTTGAGAGAGTTCTTCTGTACCAAAAACTTTTGTTTCTTTCACTTTTTCATCACTCTTTCATCACTTTTTTAAGGTGATGCACTTGGTTCCAAACCACTTGGCACTTTTTCATAATTTTTTGCATTTGCAAATTCTCAAACAGAATTTGAAAATTCAGGATTTTCTGGTTTTTCTTCAATAAAAATTTTGGAAGATGTTGAACATTCATCATTGAACAAGATAAAGGACTATATATCAGTATGAGCAACATGAATAAGATGATTATTTGGCTTTTCTCGGTTTTTGATCATGTACTTCATCTTAATTTCTCGGTATATTTTCCTAAGTTTCCCAAAGACAGGAATGGTAGCATATGAAAGTTCAAGTTGTAAGGTACCTCTAAGCTTCAATCCCCATGACCGAGAAAGAAAAATTCCATATCTAGGATGGATATCAGCCACAAAAACATCCATGAGGACATTCTTGGCTGGGATTTGCTCTAATGACACCACTAGGTCCTTGATCAGGCCAAGACATTTCACCCTTCCTGAATCAAATGAATACAGATCATGATAAGGTCTTGTGATATCTAGTCATAATATTTCCATAATGGCCTTGGGCATGAGGTTGTGAGAGGCTCCAAAATTAAGCATGGCGTTATGAAGAATAAAATCATGGATTTTTAGGGTTAGATAAAACAGAGGGACCTCACTATCTTCTAGATCACCATCAACAATAGGACCAAAAAGAAGCTCAAGGTGATCATCACTCACATTAACCATGTCAAAAATTTTATCAACTCTAAGAAACTTAGCTAGTTGAACTTTGTACTGACCATTCTTAACTATTTCAGTTAGAGGAATGGAGACTTTCAATTTGGCAATTTCAATTTCAAGACTAAAAAGAGCGGAATGTTTTTCTACCTCTTTCAATGGTGCATCTTTCTTTTTGGGTTGATCTTTGTGTGAAGGCTCTTTCTTTTGTCCTTCATATTGGACTTCTTTATCTTTTTTGTGACCGTTGGAGGAAGCTTCGCTACCTTTAGCATGATTAGGAACAATAGGTCCTTTGTCTTTACTTTGATTTGGGGTAGCAACTTCTTTGTGATGAGAATATACTTGAGCGTTCTATTTTTTCTGATTGGAGGTTATAGGAACATTCCTATTCCTCAAACCATGTTTTCTCTACACTTGAGCAAGATAATTCTGATATCCCACAACATATTTTGAAAGAAAACATGAGCATATCCGGTGCACAAATTTCTGCAGAAAATTGATCCTCTTCAGTGAGGAAAATATGTTGTTGATTTTCCTCAAATAAATTGTTCTAGCCAGAAATTTCTTCTTCATCATCTTCATCAGGGCCTTCATTATAATTCAGGTGGAATGGAGTGTGAATTTTTTGCTGAATTTGTGGATCTTGATCCATCTGTTCCCTTTGCTTGATCATGTATTGAGGTTGCTGATTTTCACTCCTAAAATTTGGATTTATAATGGAGGGTTCAGCTTGTCGATCAATGATGGAAATTTTATCCATCATCTCCTCCATGGTCTTGATCAAGGTATCTAATTTTCCCTCTAATGAAGTGGATGTTTCCTCTTTGATAGTGACTCTTTTCTCCATCTTGATTTTAGACTTCTTGATGATCAAATTAGCTTCCACACTCACTCTGTTTCTCTACATTTCTTCAAGAGTTGAAGGGTTTCTTTCCCTCAACTGATAAGACATGTCACGATCGAAACCCATCAAGGTAATGAAGTAAATCAAGGCCTAGAGGAGGCTTAATATTCTCAGGAATTGAATCATAGATTTTATTGAATCTAGTTGTAAAGTCTTAGACAGAATCATTGGGATTCCTTTTCAAGGCGTTATACTCAGCTAAAATCTGCAATGGATTTTTCTTCTCTTCTCAGCAACGACGCAAAATTTTTTATCACTCTCACCAAATTCCCAAGGCTGACAATAGGATTGGAGAAATGTAACCATAGACCAAACTTTAGTTCAGGTAGCTAGCCCTACTAGGATCGGAGAGGGCTCTCTCATTGTCACTTTTACAATAAAATGAATGAATGAGTATCTAATGATCTTAGGTAGGTATGTAAGGTCAATAAATAGAATTTGTTTGATGTTTTGAGTGCTGGATATAAAATTTAGTGAGTGGACTATGTATAAGGTTTTAGGTCTGAAACTCCAAGGTGAATCTACAAAGGATGTGTGAGGCAAGATAGGTAGTTTGAAAGAATTTTAATAATTCATTGAGTATAGGGTGTTGTAGAAAATAGTTTGAATGATCACTGAGGTGAATTCATTCAATTTAGAAGCAAATAAACATAGCACTGTAAACCTTGTCTAAAACATAGCATGCATAAACATGATTTTTTCTCATAAACTTACAATATAAACATATATGAAGAAGAATACATGGTATTAAGCATGAAATGATAAACATACATATGAAAAAAATATGCTTCAATTCATACCACAAGTATCTCAACAAAATTTCTGCAAATCTGTCTCTGCTTTCATTCCAAATAGCTAATTACAAGAGCTCCACTGCAATATGAGACTATCGAACCCCAAAAAAGTCTAAAGAGAGTCTAATTATATAAAATATGGACTATGACACCTCACCAGGTCGAAATCTCATCCAAAATGGATCATAAATACAAAATATGAGTAATTTCCTAGATTCTAGGGAGGTTAAAAACCATTCCCTGAATTTTAGCTATGAACTAGGAGTGTTTGTCCCTTACATTAATTACATATTCCCTCATGATAGGAGGCAAAAACAAACCCAATAACTCTAATTCCAAATCATAGTACAACAATGCCTCGAATTTGTGACTATTTCTTAGCTTGACAAGTGTCCTGAGGAATCAAATGCTGATTTGTGACATTCTTGACAGAAGGGTAACAAAAATTTGCAAAAGCGTTACATAACTTTGGAGGAACTTTTGAGGCACTTTTAGAAGTCCAAATCAAATTCTTAAAGAATTTTTAACTATCCCTGTGTGTCTAGTTTCTACAACATCTTGAATTCTGCAAAATGGATCATGAGAAGTCCTTAAAAAATCCATTCTCCCAAGGTTACTCCAAAAGCGTAATAGAGGGTCCAAAAAGGTGGCAGAAACATTAAAAATGAGTGGTTTTTGAGTTTTTTCTCCAAAATTACAGCTTTTCATGCCATGGGGGTTCCTGATATATGATGTAATCATCAAAATACATCCATCCATGTAAGGAAATCATTGTTTGGATGCCCCCAAAATAAGAGTAACAAAATTTCGTTACCCTTCTGCAATGAGGAATTTCCAGAATTTTGCAAAAATCACATAAAATACCAAAATTTATCAAAACTTCTCAAAATTGGTTCTATGGCACCTATGAGAGATGTGATAAATATCCAAAGAAGCTTCAGCCAATAATTCCAAACTATCCCTCTCTTTGAGCTTCATTTGTGCCTCTTTTAGTCTTTTCTTTGATTGTTTCAGCCTTATTTGAGAAATGGTGTTCCTAGTGCGATAGCGGTTTTCCATCTGTCTTTATAGCTTATTGTCCCTCTTATCCCTCTTCAAGAGCTTCTCCAAATTCTCATTAAATCTTGACAACCAAAACTCTCTGTCTTCATTAATCTCTATGGCAATAAGCTCATCAAAGGTCAGCTCTTCAGGTGGATGAGTTGACTGTCTTTCTCACTCCAGCGCCCTTTTGAGGCCTCTTGTTCTTAGTCTTCTTGTTTGTGTTTCAGCCTCATTCTCCTGCATTTGATCAATAACAATTAGCTCCTTAACTTTACCTCTGTTTTCCTCTATGTCAGATTTGTTCTTGATTTGTAGGAGCTAATTCACTTTCAACTAAAAATTCTCCTACTGTAAGAAAGTGATTTGAGAGTTAGCAATAGAAAAAATCTTTTTTAATTCTGCTAATTCCTGATCTTTTTCTTTGATAATCTCTTCATCTGATCTGACCTCCACATGCTCTACTACCTCGACCTCCAATGGTACTGACTCACTATGCTGAGGCAAAATATGTTTCTCCTCTATCTCACATTGTACAACAATGGTGTCAAGTGTAAGACCACTTCTGGCAGACTTAGGTGCAAATACTTGTCTCTTCCCCTTCTCATATGTGTGAGTAAATCCAACAACCCTAGGAGCATCTTAAGGCTGAGTAGGCATACTAGAAGATTCAACCTCCATTGGATGTGTTGATGATGTACTAGGCAAGATAGAAGGGCTAATAGTAAGCGCTGCTGACAATCTTTCCAAGAAATTTTCCCCAAGTTATGTTGATGGAGGACAAGTAATGCAACACAATGAGCTTGATTAGGCCATGATGAAAAATACTAGTGTGATGATCTTCTCTTCTACTCTGAACCTTCTTGGTCATCTTAATCAAGCTCCTATAAAAATAGTATGGAAATCTAGTGTTTTTACAGAGGTAAAATGCATCAAAAGCCTGATGTGATACCTATACAATCTCGAGAATATTCCTTCACAAGTGAAGTACTTAATTATGAACATCATCAAAGGAGAATACTTGTTTCTGAGGTGTCTGAAAGGAAATGGGTAGTCTAGCTCCTCTCTAGCATGAGTCTTAAGAAATTGCGTGTAGTTTTCATTGTCTAACTCCATGCCTTTGAACCAATACTCTCCATGAGAAGGAATACCTGTTGCTGAAGAAATTAGTTATGATGGTATGCTTATCTCCATACCAGCAATGGTGACCTTTCCCATGCTATAGCTTGTTGAAAATAGGCTGCTCAATTGAAGATAATACCCCTCTTCCATGAGCCTTTCACAAAATCTCAAACACTGAGCCCTCTCAAAGCATCTTCTGGCCAATGGCGAAGCATTAATTTCATGCATGGTGAAGGGTTATAGCCTGAGGTGGTGCCCTCATTTGAAGCTCTTCTTGTCACTTTCCATTGTATTTTTCACTGTAGTTATGAAAACCCTAGGGTGTTAATGAGATGAATGAATGTATGGAAATCTACAAAAACAGAGTGTAGGAAAGTGTGAGTTCAAAGGATGCAATGAAGGGTCATGAAGCTGAGAGAAATTCTTGAAAAATTTGAGAAATTTTTGTTGTGTGTTAGCTTCAATTTGTGTGTGGAATGAGGGAGAATGAGTGTGAGAAAGGTAGTAAAATGTTTAAAACACAAGAAATTTCCAATTTTGACTATGAGAATAGCTAGTGTAAAAGTGTTTTAGGTTTAGAAGGTGAAATGAGGACCATGGAGCTAATAAAAAATTATAAGAAAAATTCAGTGAACAGGATGTCATCTTAGCTCCACATTGAAAATGGAATGAGGAGAAATAGATGAGTGCAGGGTGGAAAAGTCTAGCAAATATAGGAAATTCTCAAGGTTTTCACTGTGAAAAAGCTAGAATTTATGGTTTACTTATATTTGACATGTTAGGGGTAGTGTAGATAATAGGAAACTAAGGATAAGATGTATGAAATGTGTGGGTTAGGGTTTAGATGATCGGGTTAGGGTTTAGGTAGGTGTGGTAGATTAGGGATTTCCATTGTTAAATTTTTTTTTTATATATACATTGACAGTGAAAGTATGGAGAAAACATAAGTGAATGAAAATGTTTAAACACCCAAAGAATTCGACCAAAAATTGCATAAGAGATGAAGACTTACCTTTTTTGAAGGCTGCATAAGTTAATGGAGGAAATTTTGAAGTGATTTGGGAGTTTTTGGAGCTCACATCCAAAATATGCTTCTTTCCCAGAAGCGTAACATTCACCTATAGGAGCATAACAACGTAGGGAAAAGCATAACAATTGAGTCCAAAAGCATAATAGTGTTTGATGCGCAGCACACAAAAGCATAACACCTATTGTGCAACACTTCCAAAAGCGTAACAAAAGTGCCCATAAACGTAACACTTCTACCTCGAAGTGTAACAAGAGGTTTCAAAAGCGTAACAATACTTATTTGAAGGGTATCAAATGGATTTTTAAGTGAACTTGAGCCTTAGATTTTGGAGTTTTGACACCTTGGAGGGCAAGTGAAGGTAGATAGATTCTCTCACATACATCTAAGGGTAACAATGAGTGGAAATGATTTTACCTTTTCCCTTTTATAAACTGAAAATGACATTTCACCTTTTTACCTCTTTGACATTTGAAATAATTTTTTGAAACATTTTCATTTGGAGATGACCTTTTTAAAAAACAGACAAGTTGTCTTTGAATCTGGAAATGGCCTTTTTTGTTATTGAATGAAATATTAAGTCAAGAATGACCTCTTTGAAGCTTTTACACTTGATTTGAATTTTTAGTCCTTTTCATGAGAAAACAGGACAATTTTTTTCTTTTCATGAGACAGTGAGACGGAATTGAGTTGCTTTGAACTTTTTTTTTTGAAACTTGAACCATATGAAACAAGACAAGTGGCCTTTATTTCATCTTTAAGCATGCTAGCTCATTCTTTAGGGTTTTATGAGTGGAATGGAGGGTTGCTACCTTGTTTTAAGTGACAATTTGAAATTTTTTCAAAGGAAGAGATGAGCCTAGATATAAGACCTATATGAAGTGGAGTGACATAACCCTAGACCTTTTAAATGATGATGATGGAGATGACTTTGATATTGATGGTGGTAATGAATGATATGGAGGAGCAACATACTTTACCTAGACCTCTTCAGTGACCAAAATTATTTTCTGAGAACTTGTTTGAAAAAGTTAAAAATTTTGACCTATGACTTTATGGAAAACAACTGAAATAGTTATTTTTGATCACGGACGTACCTGAGCTAACAATCGCCACTCTTGTGCATCACCCTCCAAATGTAATATATAAAATTTTATGGTATCTTTCTCCTGCACATAATTCAAATTAAGGTAAGTGTCTAGTTTTTGAACCCATGATCTCGTAGAACTCCTGGTTGACCCATAAAACCCTGGCAATGTCATTTTTCCTGCTAGCTTCTAATTATCTCAATTTTGTTTCTATTTTCCTCCTCTGGAAGTCCCTACTCCAGGCCTATACTTCTCCTTAAAATTAAATAGTATGCCTCATACTCATCAACATCATCTGTGAATGATCTGATCAACTCAATGAATGCATTAACTCCTTTATCTTGCTCTAGTTCCTCAGTGAAGCAAGGCATATTCGGTCTAAGTGTCTATCCATATATGTGGCTTGTGCATGGTGGCACATGGATCCCTTCTCCTATTCCATAACATCCTTCTCCTTCATTGTTTCCTCCTCCACCACCTTGAGGTCCTCCCTACATATTTTGCATTTGTATTGTTATCATCTACCTCATCATTTCCACAATTTGTTGATCTGATCTAGCTAACTCCACCAGCAGTGGGTCACACCCACCCTGCCTAGGCTGCTCATCACCATTTTCCCCCATGTAGTCTCTAGCGTTCTCGAATGTTATATCAGAAAGATGCTCAGACTCGTCTTTTTTAACACCACCCCTTCCTTTACCCTCGCCTCTGCCTCTAGGACGATAAACAACTCCACTAAATGGCCTTGTCATGACATGTTCTTGAGCCCATAGCTAGCCAAGAATATGCTTTAATACCACTGTAATATTCTAACTAGAGAAATATAGTGAAATATCAAAACATGTAATAGCTACAATAAACAAATAAACATGCAATCTAAAAAATCCACAAGAACAACAAATTTAGAACATTGTTGAGAATAAAAAATAGAGCTGAGCCATTTTATTGAATATCCAATGAGGATTTGAGTACAAAATACAGTGGAATGTGTGCACCTAGGCTTGCAAAAGCAAGCACGCAAAACCCAAGAGGGAATGAAGAAAACTCCATGCTGAAATGGCTCACTGGTTGTGTGCTCTGCATAGAAATTTTTTGTTGTTTCCACTGGAAGAAAACTTAGTAATATTTGAGGCCTCAAATCGGCTCCAAAAATTATGAAAAACTTGGACAATTCTCTCCAACCCCGGGCTAATTCTAACCTCCCAAAATTACCCAAAAATCAAGTGAAATCACCCACTGCCTAGCTTTGCGTCCCACTAGAAAATCTATAGTTTCTCCACCAAAAATCTTCCACAAAAATAACTAAGAAACCACTAAAAGATAACGCTAAAATGACAAAATAAAATTCCAGATATTTCTTGGCACAAGGTTGCAACAACTGCTTCAGCAAAAATTACCTTGAAAACCCCTGCATAGGCCCTAAGGAAGGATAATTTGGCCCACAAAAATGCAACCACTACAAGGAAAAGACCCTCTAGCAGAGGTATAAAGGAGGTTTTTAGTGTTATAAAATTGGCCGAAATTGTCAAAAAAACATTTGCTACAACATCCATTTATGGTTACAGAGGTTTTGGTGGAGATTTTAACCAAAATTCAACACAACTAAAAAAATTGTGCTACCAAAGGTTATTACGGATTTTTTTTTCATCGGTGCACTACTAAGGTTTCAATGCACTGGTGCGTGCCATCTAGACGGAGGCCCCGAGGCAGTCGAAGGTTCCTACACCAGGCCGTCAAGGTATAAAACCGTACCGGGCGCAGTGTTGGAGATACAATGCACATGGTTGTACCAATTGGTCTTGGGATTTATGCAGTGCCCATAGGTCGTCTCAACGCACCGGTACGTAGACTTATAGAAATGCACCGGTGCGTCGTATCAGACAAACGCACCGATATTTATATTTGGTATTGGTATTTGTGTGGTGCCCATATGTCGTACAAATGCACTAGTGCGTAGTATCACATAAACGCACCGGTGGGCAGTATCGCAGCTAACGCACCGATATTTTTAATTGGTTTTGGTATTTTTGCGGTGCCCATAGGTCGTAGAAATGCACCGATGCGTTACATCATACAAACGCATCGATGTACAGTAACTGACACGCACCGGTGTTCATTTTGTATTTTTTAGAAACATCGACCTGTGACAATGCAATTATTGTGATTTTTCTAAATTCATTATTCATCAAAAGTCGACACATATATATCTTATAACAATATTCATATGAATTAAATTTTTATTAGTGCATTTGAGAACGACAATGGAGAACGCAATAGAATAAATTAAAACATATATATATATATATATATATATATAAGACAGTCTTTATCATACAAAATGGGACAATTATTCGTATCCCTTTGTCTTTCAATTGGGACACTATGTCCATTACATTAAACAAAATGTCTGATTTCACAGACATATTTCAAAAAATAAAACACCTTTCTTTGATATCCAAATTACATAGTGATCATCATTCTTCGCTTGAACTGCTATCACTGCTAGAGCTACTTCCATGACTTGGATTATTTTTAGGAATGTTGTGTTCACGGCATTGATTGTTTTCTTCTTCTTCACTTTCCATTTAAAAACATAAAAATAAACTAAAATGAGTGTATATACATTGGTGAGAATAATGAAAATTCCAATATTAAATAATATACATCAATGTAAATCGAAAAGAAAAATGATGTACCATAGCAACAATTGACTCATAAACTACACACATTCTTTCAAAACCATGTACCATGCCATCTTTCAAAATTTCATCTGTTGGCACAGTTCCATACTTTGTTTCCTGCAAGTTTTATACCCCATAACAAATCATATATTTAATATAAAAGTTTTTTTGTTCTATTAATTATAGACAGAGCTAAGTAAAACAAGATCGATAGATGCTTACAAATTCCATAATTAATTTCTGATATGCCAACATATACTCACAACCCATATTTAACCCAATTTCAATCAATTCGTCTGATGGTTTTTCTTTGTATGTTAGCACCTGTTTGAAGACATTCAATGATGATTTTTGTAAAACAACTTAAAAAATACAAAAATGAAATCTAGTTAAGTTGTTATAAGGAAGTAAAAATTACTCACAAACTTAGATATCAATCATTTTCTTCCTTGTCATGCTATTTTATGTGCTAAATGGGTTCCATTTTCTTTTCTTTTCTGTAAGAAAATACTTGAAAATTAATATTTAATGCTACATTGTTTATTTATTTTACCTAATGATCGAAAAAATCAATGATTACATATTACATTTGAAGCAAGTTGTTGTTGAGATGGCTCCTCCAGCGATGCAATTTTGTCCATTTCTTTGACCATCTCCTTGTACACCTTTTTGGACATTCCTACTGGCATATTTCTAATATCAGCTCGTTCATCTTTTGAGATTTTCATAATCTTCTTGAAAATGTAACATGACAATAAACTATTTAATTTTTATATTGATATATGAAAAGTAAATATAACAAAAGTGATATTTATAAATAATTCTAGACAAACATTTAAAGGAATATTACTTTTTCATTCCTTCTTTTTTGTTGTTGTACGTTTTTGCTATTAAAAGTCGGACATGTCTCATTGAACAATTCTCTGGAAAATATTCCTGTAGTTTAGATAAAATTTGGTTCTTGGAATCATTGGATTGGTTTTTGTATTGTAAGTGGAAAGAACGTTTATACATTCGTTCCACTAGATCCCTCAAACTTTTGTAAAATATTTTCTCCCTTTCGTTAACCTCCAACACCACTCCAGATGAGCTAAGGAGCAATTCATTTTCATTTGCATGTTCTATTTTTTTCTTTTCTTAGAACAACATTCATTTTTTGAGTTGTTGGTCCTTGTAGAACATTAAACAGATGTGAATTAATAGACTGTTTGACACATGTTATCTAATAATTTTAAGTATATTATTAATGAAAATTAAAAAAAGAAACTCATATTGGATCGATAGTATTTTTTCATTCACCTGATTCATCCTTTTGCAATTTTTCCATCAAGCTTTTATGCTCTTCTAGTCCTAGATCATAAATAATCTTATCGAGCTTCATCATTTTGTGGCTCTGCATGATACACAGTAAACAATACATATTAGTTAAACTTACATATAGTTTAAAAATAATATTTTTATAAAGAATTTACAAAGAACTTGCCTTTTTTGCTTTTCTTGATGTGTTATCAGTGTTTTTGTTAATTGATCTCTTGTCAATCATTTCTTTATCAATCTGAAACTTGTACCATATCATTCATTAATATATTTACAAATAAATTCTCAAATTTTTAGGTACAAAATAAATCTCAAGACACCAAGCATGCTCTTTCATGATGTTTGCACTCGACGCTCTATATGGGGGTCTTATAAACACACCGCACAAACAGTATAATAGACCGTACGATGCTCTCCTCATAACATAACGCACTGGTGCCCTATTTTAGATATGGCGCACTGATTAAAAAAAAATTGTTTTTAAATTTTTTATTATCGAGTACTTGCGCGGTGCGCTGGTATAATACAACACACCAGTGCGCTAGGTTATGCAAGGCGCACTGATAAAAAAAAAAAATCCATTTTTTTCAAAAATTCACACAAAGGCCGACATGCATTGGGATCTGACTATGCAAGTCATCCCGTGGGTTGGATTTCAATATAAAATGAAAAACACTAATTCTGAAATCACAGAAACAGAGAGAAGAAAGGGCAGAAACAAAAAAAAAAAAAAAAAAAAAAAAAAATGAAGGGTTTAGGGTAAAAATGGACATATATATATATATATATATATATATATATATATATATATATATATATATATAATTTTATTTTTTTTCTTTTCCTGAAAATGAAAAACAAATTGAAATTTTTTTCTTACTTCATAAAAAAAATGCAGAAAAAAGTTTAAAAAAAAATCAAATTTAATCACGAGATCGTTTGAAATTCTATGCTATAGGGTTTGAATCACCAGAGGTTTGGATTATGATTGTCTGAATACTTCTGTTCAAACGTATTTCACTGCTCCACAGTTCTCTCGTGCTCTCTTGCTCCAGGTATTTCTCCTGCAAATCTCTGGCTGAAAATTTTAGCAAAAATAGTGAAATAATGAAAAGTGTTTAGTATTTAAAAAATTGTTTTGTGAAATTAGATTTTCGAAAATATTTTTCCGTCCATTTTTCAATTGGCCGTTTTTTTTTTCACTTAAAGAAAATAGAGCTGCTTTTTTTTTTGTGATTATTCTTTATCGATGCATCACTTAATAGCACCACACCGGTGCGTCCATTGATAACACAGCACCGATGCAGTTATCTGTACATTAGCACCGATTTGAGGTTAAGGCACCGAAATTACTTTTACATGTGTACACCAAAATTAGACATGTTGGAAATGTACATTTTGTTGTGAAAATATTTGGGCCATTTCTTTTCAAAACTACACCTCTTCTTTTTTCAGAAAAAGAAACTTGAACCTTTCCATAACCTGCAACAAGAAAAGGTGCCCCATGATCTGCTTGCCCATTTGTAAGTTCCTCCTCCATCTTTGCATCCAATTTCCTCTTTTCTCCTTTGTGCTTTCTATCTTGATCTTAACAAAATTTATACAATCTATGTTTTACGAGAAACTGACCTTGAATGTTCTGGGAGCAATGACAACGAGTCCTTCATTCTACATTTGTTAGTAGAAGAAGACCGATTTTCGACTAGTCGATGTAGTTATTACATGTGGAAGCAATGGTTTCCTGTAGAAAATGAGTATAAGGTTGAGCAGAGGAAAGACATTGAAAAATGGGCTATTACATTAGCTTTTCCAATGGGAAACCGATTTGCAGGTGGAAATATGGTAGTTGCAGGTATCTATGCTTTTCTTCCCACAGAAATGGTCACTGGATTTCCATTTATAATACAAGCAAACTTTTTACTGGTTTCATCCAGAGAGAGCATCATTTTCAATAACAAATGGAACCAGGGAATCCTTAAGTGTATCCCGTTCACATTTTGTTCGGCATTTCGTTCTTTGATAAGTGCTAATTCACCTATACTTTCAAAATTTTGGATTTTTGGGTACCTTCCATGTGATATTCCTCGTTATCCACAGGACCACAACTCAGACAATTTAGAGATGCCATTCAGGTTCAATTGAAAGCCGAAGATGTGATTTTATGCGACGTCAGCTTTTCCAGTAAAATTTTATGTAATCCAACCGAAGCTCAGACAATATCCCAGCTTTTAAACGCATTCTAGAGAGAGAAAGTGAACATGGTCATCAAAACAAGCCCATATGTTTTATCGTAATGTACACATTTTTCCCCATTTTAGATATGGCGCACTGATTAAAAAAATAAAAATAAATAAATTTTTTATTACACAGTACTTGCGCGGTGTGCTGGTATAATACAGCGCACCGGTGTGCTAGGTTACGCAGGGTGCACCGATAAAAAAAATCATTTTTTTTCAAAAATTCACTCAAGGGCCAACATGGATTGGGATCCGACTATGCAAGTCTTCCTGTGGGTTGGATGTCAATCTAAAATGAAAAGCCCTAATTCTGAAATCACAGAAACGGGGAGAAGAAAGGGCAGAAACAAAAAAATGAAGGGTTTAGGGTAAAAATGGATTTTTATTTTTTTTTGGAAAATGAAAAACAAATTGAAATTTTTTTCTTACTTCGTAAAAAAAATACAGAAAAAGTAAAAAAAATAATCAAATTTAATCACAAAATCGTTTGAAATTCTATGCTACAAGGTTTGAATCACCAAAGGTTTGGATTATAATTGTCTGAATACTTCTGTTTGAATGTATTTCACTGCTACACAATGCTCTCATGCTCTCTTGCTCCAGGTATGTCTCCTACAAATCTCTAGCTGAAAATTTTAGCAAAAATAGTGAAATAATGAAAAATGTTTAGTATTTAAAGAATTGTTTTATGAAATTATATTTTCGAAAATATTTTGCTGCCCATTTTTCAATTTACCACTTTTTTTCACTTAAATAAAATAGAGTTACGCTTTTTTTATTTGCGGATATTCATCACTGGTGCGTCCATTGATAACACAGCACCGATGCGGTTATCTGTACATTAGCATCGATTTTCGGTTAAGGTACCGAAATTTATTTTACGTGTGTACACCAAAATTAGACATGTTGGAAATGTACATTTTGCTGTGAAAATATTTGGGCCATTTCTTTTCAAAACTACACCTCTTTTCAGAAAAAGAAACTTTCTTTCCATAACCTGCAATAAGAAAAGGTCCCCATGATCTGCTTGCTCATTTGTAAGTTCCTCCTCCATCTTGGCATCCAATTTCCTCTTTTCTCCTTTGTGCTTTCTATCATCTTTGGTATCATCCTCTGTAAAATTCTTTTGTTTGTCACTCTTATCTTTCCTTCCCTCACTGTCATGCTCTCTCTCTTGTCGCTTACGAGACCTTCCATCCATTTCTTCATCATAAGGATCTATATCCTTTGTCTCACGAGAACTCCTACCCCTATTAATAGCCTCGATTGACGTTTTGTTACTATCCCTATAGAAATGAGAATCTTTCCCTTCATGGGACCTACCAGCCTGATCAACAACGTCAATTGATCTTTCTCTATTGTCCTTAAGGGAATGAGAATCCTTCCCTTCATGGTGCCTATTGGCTTTTTCGACTGCCTCAATTGATCTTTCTCTACTATCCAATCTTTCCCTGCCATCCTTGTAAGAATGAGAATCATTACCTTCATGTGATCTCTTAGCCCATTCAAGAGACTCAATTGATCTCTCTCTGACATCCCTTAGCGAATAGGACTCCTTGCTTTCGAAGGACCGTTTCACCTTGGTAGTCGCCAGAGCGTCGACATGTATTTCTCTACCATAAACTCTGCTCCCCCTTTCTCCATCATGGGACCTTTTAACCCTATCGCCAACCTCAACCAAATTCTCTCTTCCATGATCAAGAAAAGACTTACCCTCGTGACCAGGTCTCTTAACCCGATCGTCGGTCTCAACCGAGCTTTCTTGACTGCCCTTCTCAGATTTTTCATAAATATTTTCTCCTTTTGTACTTTGTCAAGATCTGTAGCCGTCTGCATCCCTGTAAGTGTATGTGTTCATCTTTCTGTTTGAATCACACATTTTCTCTGCTATAAACTTCTCAGCCGAAATTCGAACTCTCATCTTTTCAAACCCTCATCTCCTCAAAAAAATTCTTGCCCGCGATTCAAACCCTCTGCTACTCCAATACTGCACTTTACAAAATAATTTTTCCTTCTTAGAAAATATATTTCAATGACATACCTGGTTCACGCGAAGTTTTATTTAACCCTGTTCCGGTGCGCAGGGTTTTATAGAAGCGCCGACGCGATTTCGTAAGACCGCGGTTTATGTTTTGGCGCGGTGTTTTATAACGCACCGGTGCAAAAGAGTTGTAAAGCATCGGTGTGCTATAGTAATAAGACGCACCAGTGTGGGTTATGATGATAAGCGGACCGGACGAAAAACCTCTGCCCGCCAACCTCCTCTAGAAACCTCCGCTAGAAATGGTGTACTGTATAAATTTATTTTTTGGTATTTAAAATCATAATAAAATAATGATAATTCTAAAGTATATGAATTTATTTGTATTATTTTCTAAACTTTATTATGTTACAAAAATTCATATTATTCTATATTTATTGTTTTACAATTTTACAAATTTAAAAATTTTAATAAAATCATTTCACATTAATACAATTAAAATTTTACAAATATTTTACATACAATTACAATTTTAGAATTTTACATACAATTAGAATTAGAATTACAATTTTACAATTCGTCATATATACAATTACAATTACAATCATTTTACAATAAATTAAATATTACAATTACAATTAAAATTTTACAAATATTTTACATACAATTACAATTACAAATACAAATACAATTTTACAATTTTACATACAATTACAATTTCAATTTCAATTACAATTATGACATAATATTTAACAAGTATCATGGTCATTTAATATTAAATTAATTAATAAACATCATAATCATGATAACCATTGTACAAACATCATATTCGACTAAAACACACATTCAATTTCGCTAACATCATTGTGATCATGATCATCTAACAAAACACAATTAGCATTGTGTAACTTCATCGCAACACAAACATCAAATATACATCTCATGTCAAATAACTCATGCTATCACATACACATCTATATACAAGCTGCACATTAAATGAACATATCTAACATGACCTAACAATATATACATCATGATGATCACCAACATGTAAATTAAGTACAACTGCAACATGAACATAAAATACATGGACCATAGATATATATATATATATATATATATAACTGAATAATGTCAAAAATATAAAACTGTAATATAAATTTCATGGACCAGCTGGTGGTACAACATGAATAACAGTTCTAGTCGAGGCCTGCTCAGTCAATGGTGCAGCCTCAACAATCGATGGTCCAACCTGCTCATGATCATGAGTACTGCTGGATGCTACAGGTTGCTGACTGGATGTGGTCGATGGTCCAACCTGCTCTCCATGATGACTGCTGCTAGATGCTAGTGGAGGTTGCTCATCTAGCGCGACGCGAGGTGAACGATCATCAAATGATGAGGCATTGCTCGCGGACTGTCGATCACATGCTGCAACTCGACCACGCCTATAACGTGCAATGGTTCTCCTCAGCCACGTAACTAAGGTCGTAGCTCCTACGACATGCCGCATCAAGTTGTACATGTCACGTGACATGCCTCTCCACATATGTAATAGCCTACCATCGGCCTGTATGTCTCTCATATTAGCGGGCCTGATGCCCGCCTCACCAATCAATGTAGTGATTTGGTCCCCCAACTCCATCCTGTATCTTCTATCAAGCCAACCGCGCCTAGAAAAAGGTGGTATCGGCGCACCAGAAGGAGCAGGTCTCTCTACACCGGCCTCTTGATGATCCTCGACATCTGGCATGCCCTGACCATCATCAGGATCCACACCTGGATCATGTGGTGGTACTGGCATGTCTTCGCCATCAAAAGACCCAATGTATGCAAAATATATACAAGTACACAACAATAATTAGACAATTTCATTACACAATTTAATAAAAACAAGTTAAATAACATGTTAGGATAAATTCAAATAAAACAGTAATATTGCCTCTATCATCTGACGGCTCATCATATGTGAAGAGGATGTTGGCACACCCTCGCGAATCCAAACCAGCATAAGGACAAGAGACCATAATGAAGGGATGCAGCTCGTCAACACTGGTTAGCAACTCCAGTGCATCATGCGATATCCTCGTTGGAAACACAATCTCACCCCTCTTGGGCATCATTTTCCCCCACTTGTGCATTTGTGCCTCGAACATCGGCTTACGAGGCTGTTGATCAAAAGTAGGCCTCGTCTCTGGAAACCTCTCAAAAAATAAACAAAAAATCTCTGAAGAAAAAGGGAAGTTGACCCTCCCTTGTGCATGAGCACGGCATCTATCTAAGGTTCTGCAGAACTTCCGGAAAAAAAAGGTAGACCATCTGACAAGTCGTGGTTCCTTTACTAAAGAATCAACATAATATAGAAACGAGCAACTAATGCATTTCCCGTCATTGGTGTTGTGTGAAATGGTCGAAATCAGAAGTGAGAGGCACCTCGCCTCCTCACTAACAAATGCACCAATACGTAATTGACCTCCAGAGACCTGAAAATATGAAGGAGACAATATATATGAGCTAATGTCTCTTTGGGAGTACACCAACTAACTCCCTGCTGCATAGCCAACTGGAACCTTTGGGAACGAGGGAAAATCCACCCCTCTCCTCGATAGCCCTATAATGAAATATATGTCCTCTTTAGTGGGTGTGACCACTGGTTAGGACCAACCTGGAAAGCCTGTCGGTGGCCATTCCACCTACGAATAAGATGTCCCAAAAAAACACCATGGCCCTTTAGGGAAGTAGCCTCCTCATAGAACTTGAGGAGGCCTACCTGCCTTAGGAGCCCCTGGGTCACTGCTATAATAGTGCGAAGGTACGCATCTCTCTCCCTCTCTCGTGCCTCCCACAGGTGAACCATGTCATACTGCTCTGCCTATTGTTGTTTTTATTCCCCCTCTTCTCTCCTTTCACGTCTCTAAATGATTAACATATTAAATACAAATTTTTTTATTAAATGAGACATGTATATAGGAATATACATCTATAATTTTTTTTGGAAAAACAAAAAAAACAAAACAGTCAATGCGCCAAAAAAAACAGTCATGCACTGGTTATGGTGCGTCTATTTTTGTCGTGCACTGACGGCAGTGCACCAGATGATATTCAACGCACCAGCGGCGGTGCACCTGAAAATTTTTAGCGCACCATTGACTATGTACGGTGTCAGGAGTGCGATGCGCTGACTAAACTCTATGCCCCGGGGCGTATAGTTCGATCAGCGCACCGACCTCCTGACATTATTACACAGTAAACGGTGTGGTATTTTATTAGGCCGTACCATTGACCCTGTCAATATCTGGAATGTGGTGCGCTGAAAAAATAACCTGCCTCAAGGTGGATATTTAAGTCACTGCACCGCGTTGCGCTATTCCACATGGTCAACGGTGCAATCGGGTAAACGACCGCACCGCCCTTTTTAAAAAATTTAAAATAACACAGTGCACCTTTCGGTACTGCCCTGAAACCGGTGCGGATACCGTTAGCACCGGTTGCGGTGTGGCCTGTAAATTTACAGGCAACACCGCGAACCGGTGCTAGCCGAACGGCTCGAGCGCACCGCGCGACAATTTTTTTTTTTTTTTAAATGGTTAATTTTAAGGTTATTTTAAATTCTAATCCACTAAAAGGCTTAATTATGGAAAAACAAGAAAAATACATGTACATTTTGTCGTTGAAGAGGCATATTGACTGTATAATTTGCAAAATAAAATTTTCCCACTGTTTTGCAAAATTCAAGCTGGAGATTGGTGGGCAATGCACAACAGCATGCAATGGGTGCAATGGGAGCACCGATGTCAGGGCAACTCAGACAAGGATAAATTGCACCGGTGCTTGAGAGCTTTGGAGCATTAAGAAAAATGAAAAATGCAGTTTTATGGCCATAATTTTTTTTTTATTTAACCCCGTTCCGGTGTGCGGGTTTTATAGGCGCACCAGTGCAGTTGCTGAAAACCGCACCGAGTGGTTTCTATTTTGGCGCGAAGTTTTATGAGGCACCAGTGTGGAAGAGTTGTAAAGCACCGGTATGCTATGGTAATAAGAGGCATCGGGCGTGTGTGTACACAGTGCACAATGTCTAGTGTGCCAATGTTTTTTGCGCACCGATGCTTTCTCTTGTTGAACGCACCAGTGCGGTTTAGGATAATAAGGGCACTGGATGACAAACATCCGCAAAAACCTCCGCCCGCCAACCTCTTGTAGTAACCTCCGCTAGAACCGGATGTCTGGAGTATTTTTATAAGGGGTTCCTCAAAAACATCTGCTAGAGGGTCTTTTCGTTATAGTGAATAGTCCTGGGATTTGAAACTCCACATGGAAATTTGTCCTCCTCTAAGTGAAATTCCTACAAATTCTCGAGACAAATTTCCCTGGCAATCTCTTCCTCCAAGCAACTCTATTTCTACTACTGCATCCTCCTGATAAATTTTTCCCACCTGTTGCAGAGATGAAATGGCTCACAAAATGTAGGAAAATAAGTATCCAATCAGCTCCAAGTTCTCTCCTAGTGCGACATTATAGGTTCACCAAAAGATAGTTGGGATTCTCCACTTGGAAATCCTTGTGTTAAGCAACACTGGTTGACTTAGCTCAACAGCTAAAGCAAACCTTCCAATTCATAAATGAAATGCCAAAACCAGCCGGAATGAGAAAAATGATGCTCTAGCCTTCCTTTTATTTTTGCTTTCTCTCCCTCATACCATGGTTCAATTTCTTTTTACACTATGATTTGATACCATGGTTTGATTCTTCCCATGGGTCGGTTTCAATGCTTGGTAATCTACACAATTTATCTTCGCTTTAATTTTTCTTCTTTTCCTAAGTCCCAACCATTTCCTTTTCTCCAAAATGTATTTAATATCTCCACAACTTATTTCTTATATATATATATATATATATATATATATATATATATATATATATCCAAAATTGAGAATTTCTTTGTCAACCTAACTAATTCCCCTTTATACCAATTCTACCATTTTCAAGATTAGTTTTAATCATGACTATGGAACAGGAATGGGTAAGAGTATAATCAAGGGGAATTATAATTTCAAAGCCAAGTGGGAGGAGCCGCAAGGGTGGAGAGATAATCACATAACATAAAAAAAATGGATTCAAGCTTGTATTATATATATCATGCACACGACCAAGCAACTTTTATCCCCAACATGGACCTATCTAACTAATATATATATATATATATATATATATATATATATATATATATGCATTCGGAAAGAATTCTTACCTTTAATTATACGTGGGCCAGTCTTATTTTTTACCTCCTTTCTCCTTAGTGAAGCTCCCTTTCAACAATAGGATATCACTTCTTGACTATGGGGCATAACCACTGCACTTAATCCTAGACTTTCGTTAAGTGATGACCCCAATACTTTGACTTTCTCCACTCCTTTGAACTTCTATGGTAACTTATGTTCTGAGATACCGATTCTTCTTTTTGTCACTGTAATCTTCATTATATGATGAACTCTCGCATGCTCAATTAGAACTAAGTCTCAACCTTGTGCTCTATTCTAAAGGAAATGTCTGCCATTTGCAAGACTTTAACATAGGGACTCAATGCAAATTCGATCACTTTTGCAACAACTCTGAAACAATGTCACACTCTTCTCAACATGGTTTCTAGGTCTCCTCGATTCCATTGCACTCTTTGTCTAAATGAGCTAGATCGTTGATCTGACTCATTTAGACCCACAATCAACAAATGAACTTTACTGACTATAAAAGAAAGGTTTTCGACCCTAATTCAAAGGGTTCTCACCTCATATAATCACTTTCCCTCATGATATTTTTCGCAATTACCCTACAATTCATATGTATCATATTCATTTAATTATTACTATAGAGATTCTATCGCATAATAGTGAACAGAGGCTTTCACACAATCAACTCAGAACACATGAAATCGAGTGTTTCTTCCTTCTATTAACAAATATATAGGTAATTTATAAAGGCTTGTATCGGCCTAATTTACTTTGAATGACCTCTGATTTGCCTTGGCCCCACTTGGCCTCCACACTCAATTCTCTCGACACTCTTCCTACACACACACTTCATACTCTAGTTATATGTTTATACAAAAAAAAAATTGAAACCATAATCTCGTTCAAATCCACAAATTCTATTCCTAGGATTCTTTAGATCCATTTTTTCCTCAATAAATTTAACTAATCCTAAGATCTCTCTAACCTCATTTAAACATTTTCGAGATCTCCTCAAAAAGTAGATTTGATTACAATATTCCTCAATCTCAATCCTATTTACACAATTTCTCTAGATTTCCTTTAAAACATAGGAATCACAAATAATTAGATAGTCACACTCAATTAGGGAACCAACTCTCTTGGTAAATAAAAGACCCCTAGGTATAGTCAAATTGTGTGTTTACTTGGAGGTAAAAGGCCCTTGCATCAAAACCTCAGAAAGCTTCCTCACATTTGATGGATGATAAACTGGGTAAACTAAATTGAAGGGAGTCAAACCTATGATCAACAAAAACTAGGAACAATATCAAAACTTCATGTATGGCTCTAGACTACTTGAGCTAACCCTTGAGGCTTGGCAATGAAATGTTTTTTATGGTCAACATTAACTTTTTTTAAAGATTTTTTTACTTCTAATTACTTCATTTCTCTTTAAATTTATATAAAATTATGTTATATTTTCACAAAATATAACTTAATTACGCCTTAAGGCGTTCCTATTTGAAAACAACTCCCCTTGTTGTCAATGTGTCCATGTTTGAGCCATTGGATCAAATGTTAGACGATTGAAATGTTTTAGGCCATTAGATCCAGAAGTTTTAAATTTAAATGATGTTATTAAAAATTTGTTAGATTTAAATAAAATTATAACAGAAAATTAAACTGCACACAAACCAATTAATTTAAAATAAATGGATAAAAACACTATAAAAAAGGAACATAACTATTGGTCAACATACAATAAAAAATAAAATAATAATAAACTATAAAAACAGCACATGGTATTGACCCATGGTATTTATGTGGAATGTAGTTTATTTAAAAGGGGATATTAAGATAAGTATTTAGATTTTTGTGACTTTTAAGTTAAAATGATGTTATTAAAAATTTGTTAGATTTAAATAAAATTTATATCATAAAATTAAACTCCACACAAACCAATTAATTTAAATTGCATGGATGAAAAACACTATAAAGAAGGAAAATAACTCTTTATGTATTTAAATATTACATTTTTGTGTCAGAGTGCTCTCCAACAAAGTATGTTAGAAATGTTGTTATGCCATGTTTAACATTTTGACTATGTCAAATTACACAAAAATAAAAATAAAAGTAAATTAAATAAAAATATTGGCATAATGTAATGAACACTTTAAAATAAAAAAATAAAAATAAAATAAAATAAAATAAAAAATAATAATAAAACAAAATAAAATAATAATAAACTATAAAAATAGCCTATGGGTCGATGGCCCATGGTATTCATGGGGAATGTAGTTTATTTAAAGGGGGGAATGAAGATGACCTAGATCAATATCAAGAGCCAAGAGAGATCAAATGTCTTGATATGCAAAGCTCTTTTAGAGTGAAAAGAGAATTGATTCATCTCATAAGTAGTATAGAACTAAACTAATTATTTAATAAAATTATTTTTAAATGTTTATAACCATTATTCTTTTAAAATTTTACCTAATAGAATGCATCTAAATTTTCATACATCCAAATATACATATTTTTCCTTGTTCTAACAACTATTTTATTATTCCAAAAATACATGGTTTTTTTTGTTATATTATATTTATGTTACAATAGTTTTATTATTCATAAGTGGTATTTTTTTAATATATAAACTAGTATTTGCACCAAATATTTTTTTAAGTAGTATGTTTTAAGAAGAGTGTCGATGAAGGATGTGATATGTAATGTTATCTAAAGGTGCACAAATTTTTCTCTAAAAAAACTATGAACAATATGCCTAGTTGTAAAAATCAACAATACTCCTAGCTATGAAATATATATTTGTGCTCTTATGTGAAATATAAATTGAATTTAATAATACTATTTTGTACATTTCAACCTAGAAGTATATATATGTGTATGTGTGTGTGGGTGCTCTTATTTGAAGCGTAAAAAATATCCAAGAGGGGCATACTTGATAGTAAGCTTTGATATCATCATTACTATCTGTAGACATAACATCCCCATAATAAAAGATCATAAAACAGATGAATGAAATTTCTTTCATCTTCCATGAGATTTTTCCATCATGTTGGAAATACCCTTCTTCTTCCACAGAGACCACAACTTCATCGTGAGGCCATTGTGTTCTATGCATAACATCTTTCCCCTTTTTAAGTCCTATAGTTTTACAAAATTGACACTATATGATTGACTAAGTTGAGACAACCCTAAGAGGGTTTTTGTACAAGTTTTACCATAACCTTTCCCTCCATCCAATATATATTCCAGAGTCTTCTAAAGAGAGAGCATATTCTAGTATATAACATGATCCACAATCAAAGAAAACGACTATGGATTTCACAAGTTATTACTTTATAACTTGATCCACAATCAAAGAAAATGACTAGGGATGTCACAAGTTGTCATTCACACAGTGATGTATTGATATTCTTAGTTGAAATGGATCCTATTAGATGCACAGTGATGCATTGACATTCTCAGTTGAAATGGATCCTATTAAATGCATTGACAATTTCTGACAATAACCACTCAATTTTCTCTCGAGTTTTTAAAACCCACAATCAAATAAAATGGCTATGGATTTCACAAGTTATTAGTTTATAACTTGATCCACAATCAAAGAAAATGGCTAGAGATGTCACAATTTATCATTCACATAGTGATGTATTGACATTCTCAGTTGAAATGGTGGCCAGGGACACTAAAAAATTCAAAATAGATATTTGTTATGGCATCCATATTGTCTACAAACCATCCAAATTTTCCATCTTATACAAAAATTTCCAACAATAACCGCTCAATTTACTCTCCAATTTTTTAAACCCCCACCCATGCTGGGGAGATCAGAATGTAAAATCAAATGTACAAGTGGTTTTTTTAAAGGGTTCATAAACAAAAAATATAATGAGAAAGTCAATCTTGTGGTATAATAATTGATTTTTGAATCATTGTGATAAACAAAACATCACATTAGCTCATAGAGTAAATCTAATGCTATAAGGATCTGAGATGATACCAAAGTTTTGAATCATGATAACTAGGTGGCAACCAAAACTAAGTTATAGATGCAAGCAAAAAATCACAACAACTCATAGAATATATCCAAGGTTGCAATGAATCACATACATAGTGATGGACCTCATGGGAATTTTAGTGCGCATAAAACACCACCCTAAAAATTCTATACTCATGATCAATTTAGAATAACCTAAGATTTCTAGATTGGATGTCGAGGTGGGTGGTACAGTAATTGAGGATGCTTCTTAAAGGGTAAGGGAATTTAGATACTCTATCTCAAGTCCCAAACAAGATTCTTCTTTCTCTTCCTATTCTAGCTTGCAGTAGTTGTTGCATATAGGAACATTTAGATATGATAAGAAAAATGTGATACTCTATTGTGTTTTTCTCTACAAATGTGATGGCGAGTGTTGCCCAAATGTTGACAATTTCATGGTTAATGTAGTATAAGCTACATGAAAATTTACATTCTTGTATACAATATCAAGAAATCTATGCCCAATATCCAGCACCATAGAGCAAGACATGTTCACCAATTCAACAGTTGCTTCCAAATCTCTCTCAATGCTAGAGTTGTTTTCTCAATAAAATTGTTTGTTCTGCTCTTGATGAAAGCCATCGTTATTGCATATAGGAGCATTTAGCTCTGATAAGAAAAGTGTGATAATGTGTTATAATTTTCTCTACAAATGTGTTGGATTTTTTTTCTCAATAAACTTGTTTTTACTGCTCTTAAGTGATGAAATACATATTTGTTTCATATAGGAGCATTTAGCTTTGATAAGAAAAGTGTGATACTATGTTATAATTTTCTCTACAAATGTGTTGGAGTTTTTTTCGCAATAAACTTTTTTTTACTGCTCTTAAGTGATGAAATCCATCATGCATATAGGAGCATTTAGCTCTCATAAGAAAAGTGTGACACTGTGTTATAATTTTCTCTACAAATGTGATGGAAAGCCTGCCATGAATTTTGGCAATTTCATTGTTAATGTAATATAAGCTAAATACAAATTCATTTCT